>CATIWR010018496.1:0-29348 GCA_949677035.1 Omphalea diandra | reverse complement strand
AATTTAATTGAGTCGTTTAATTCAATTCTTTAAAAAATTGCGGTTCGGTTCGATTTTAAGAATAAAAATTTGATTTATTAAAATTTGGCAAAAAATCGAACCAAACCTACCGAACCGCTCGTTTGCTCATTCCTAATTACCGGGTTCAAAATTACTTCATTTATTCTCATTTTCACTCTGCAATTCCTGGATAATATTTCAATATTTAAAAATATTTTTGTTACATTTCAATATTTAAAAAATATAAATCAATCTATAAATATATATTTTTTTAACGTTTCAAATATAAAAATAATTTTAGAATTTATTCGTATTAACATTATATTTATCACTATATAAATTTTAATTTCATATAAAATCAATTAAATAATTGTTATTATTTTTTATCATTATACAATATAATTAAATATTCAAATGTGTTATTTAATAAAAGGTAAAATTTGAAATATATTACATATTATTATTTTTTTCCTTCCACAATTGGTTATCCAATCAAGAAAAAATAAAAATTATTTTTTTTTCTCTCCTTCTTATCTAATCATAAGAAAGGAAAATAAAGAGGAAAAATAAAATTTATTTTCCTTGCTTATTTTCTTTAATTGCCAATCACAGGGTAAAGGTATACTGGCGATGAACTTGTCCCTAACATGAGGCCTTAGTCTATAAAAATAATAAAAGGGAAAGAAGAATAAAAGCTAAGCCTAAACAGGTAACCCAGGCAAGTACCCAACAACCCATTTTTAGCTCGCAGATATCGGAAGAAGGGAGGGGGAAAGGTATCCATCAATCAGAATAATGAATCCATTAACGCTGGTGAAACGGATACAGAACATAAACTCGAAAGAAGCGGAGTTAGGGATATCAGAAGACGCATCATGGCACGCCAAATACAAAGATTCTGCTTATGTTTTCGTCGGCGGCATTCCTTTCGATCTCACCGAAGGGGATCTCCTCGCTGTCTTTGCTCAGTATGCATTAATTCTCTGTTTTCTTTTTATGGATTCGTGATTTTATTATTTGCCCAATTATAGCATATGCTGAGCAACACACTAAATCATTTATCCTCACATTTTGGGCTTATTAGCATTTCTTCTGCTTCATAGTTTAGGATAGTAGAAAGCTTTATTTTTGAGTTCTTGCATTGCTTAGTAAGTAGCGAAATCTCTAGGCACGTGAAGGGAGTGCGTTTGGTGATACCTATTGCCATTAGCAACTTTTGGGCAAAAACTAAGAAGAATTTTTTTCCTTAACCAATTCATAAACAAGAAGCTTAATGTTAATACATGCTGTTTAAGTAGGATTGTTTCTTGTCCTGGAAAAATTTATTGCATAATGTTGTTCTGCTTTATTATTTTTCTTTTCCATAGGCAGTATTAAGAGGATTGTTGCGCCACACTATTTTTCTTTATGATTTTTCATTTTACAGCAATTTATAGACATGCTTAATGGGTCTACTCCCACACGTTATTTGAGTAGGATTTCTTGTCCCAGAAGAATGATGCTTTAGTTTTCTTTAATTATACAAACGAGTGTGTTAAGTGTTTTTGGTTGATATTTCTATCTTGTTTAGTTACTAATGAATCTGGTGTAACTATCTGTTTTCAGATACGGGGAGATTGTTGATGTTAATCTTGTTAGAGACAAGGGAACTGGCAAATCAAAAGGTTTTGCATTTATTGCGTATGAGGATCAAAGAAGTACAAATCTTGCTGTGGGTCAGTTTTCTTTCCATATCAATGATTCTGTTCTTAATGAAGAGAGTTACCGAAATTAATTATTTCTACTCGGGTATGCTTTGGTTTTTCTGCAGACAATCTTAATGGAACTGAGGTTGCTGGTCGAATTATAAGGGTTGATCATGTTGCTAAATATAAGAAGCAAGAGGAGGAAGATGAAGAGACAGCACGGCAGAAGAGAGAAGCTCGAGGAGTATGCCGTGCTTTCCAGAGAGGTGAATGTACTCGTGGAGCTAGCTGCAAATTTTCCCATGATGACCAAGTAAGTCCAGTAAATCAATTGAAAAAATACCATTCTAATTGTTATCTAGCACTCTGTTTTCAGGTCTGTTACATTATTACTATGCTTAAGTTAGAAACCTTGAAGATTCATAACAAACTTGAAGCAATTAATTCACAATAGTTTCAAAGGATCTGCACCCTGATGTTAGATACTATCATGTTAGTATCATCATCCTTGTTACCTTATATTTTTAGCAATATCATGTTAGTATCATCATCCTTGTTACCTTATATTTTTAGCAATTTAGCATGTGATGTAGACTATTAATTTATCAAATTTTCAATTAGAGAATCATTTTCAAGATTTTCTTCAATTCCTTTGGAGTTCAGACTCTTTGTACTTTTACGTAGTATTTTTCATCTCAGATAATGCTCTTGCATCATTGTTCGCTAGTTTTCTGCACTAAATGCTCATACATATTTGGTGATATTTAAACAATTAGTTCATGCGATCTTCTCTTGGACTGTTCAAAAATGGGTTTAACTGCCTAACCTGGTGAAATTTGCCTCAATGAAAATGATTTCACCAAAGCAGGCCAGTTGTTGCTTTGTTGTTTGTGCTAATTAGAACTGTGTCATTTTTGTTCATTTTACCCTAATTAATTGTCCTCCTCACATCCTTCTTATTTGCAATCTAGTTCTCTCCCTTTTCTCTGTCTAATATTTCTTTTGCTTGAACCCCAATTGATAAAAGCAAACTTAAGTATGTGTAGTAGAAATGCAGATTCTGATCATTTGATTGCATGTGATATCTAAAAGCTTTTATCAGCAGCAGAATCAGTTCTCTATTGGCTGCAAAGCAATATTACTTGTGAATTTTCAGCACAAACAATGCAGCTAAGAAAAGCTAAGCCCGCAAATCAATGGCAATGAGTTTTGCTTTGCTTATTTCTTAGTTTCTTATTTCATCATGAGATGGTAGCTGTAAAACTTTCCCATGCTTTGGAATTGCACATATGGATACTACTAATTGTCGATTAATTCTTACTGAACCAGATACTAATGTAGTGTTTGGAACTGCCAGTTTGTTAAAATTTGGCACTAACCATCTTGGTCACAATTGATTGTGGTGAATGATGATTGTTTGATAGGAAAACTTACTTTTTACATGAATACTTTCTGTTTCTTTACCTCGCTTTATTTGCTTTTGAACCTTTTCTTTTATTGGTTTTCCACTGGTTCACTTTATTTGAGAGTCTTTTTTCTTTTTGTCTAATCATGCCAGGCATTTTTTTTTTTTCATTTTGGCATTTCTTTGTTGATAAAATGTTGTAATGTATTATGGGAACTGGGAAGTTAAGTTGGAAATTTATTATGCTGTGAAAATTAGTTTCTACAGACATAGGTTGTGTTTTTATTAGTGTAGAGATGCCTAATTATACTTGGCTTTCTTTCTTAATCCAGAGAGCTGCAAACACAGGATGGGGTCCTGAAGATAAAACTCCAAGATGGGGACATGACAAGTTTGACTGTACAAAAAAGAGCGACAAACAGTCTGGAATTGAGAGGCCCTCTGAGAGTCACCTTAAACAAAGTGATAGGAGAGAGGATAATAGACTAAGAAGGCATGATGATCCTGAAATTGAACAAAATTCTAGGGAAGAATATTGCAGGAGAGATGACAAGAGATTTAGAAGGCATGAAGACGATGAATTTGAGCCAAAATTGAGAGATCATATGAGAGTTGAGAAGAGATTGAGAAGATATGCAGATGATGAATTGGAGCCCAAGTCGAGAGAAGATTACAATAAGAGCAATGATAAGGGATTGAGAAGGCATGAAAACAATCAATTTGAGGCAAAGTCAGGAACAGATGATTATCAGAGGGACAAAAGAAGATTGAGAAGGCAGGATGGTGATGGACTGGAACCACGGTCAAGAGAGAATGACGATAGGAGGGAAGAGAAGAGATTAAAGAAGCACGAATCAGAATCCTATCTTAGAGAAGGTCAAGATAAGAGAGGAAACAAAAGTTCTATTCAGGGTAAGGATTCTTCTTCCAGTCTTCATAGAGAAAGAGATGATCACAGGTGTAGATGAGGGAGATGAGAATCTCAAAATAGGATTATGTTCAGGCTTGCCAAGATCATTCCAAGAGCTGTGACCCATTTCCTTTTAGCTGGCTAAGGTTTCTATGCTCTGTTTAGAAGTAAACTATGACATGGAACATCTACACATTTGCAGCATGATAGAGCAGGTTGTTGATGATTTGTTGTCATCTAAAATGAATGAATCTTCAGGGTAACTGATATTAATTTGCAGAAACACAAAAGGATAGGTAATGACTTGTGACACTTCATATTGTGGATGAGATGACATTCTTCATTTTGTATCCTTAAGTTTCTTATTCAGTAGATGTGAAATGGATATCTTTCAAAATTGAGGCGACTGAGGTTAGATGTACTGATATTTTTTGTTTCTTGCATTTAAGGAAAATTTATCATGAGCATTAACCATGGTTGGTTGATATTTTTCACGTATAAATCTTGTGGCCAATTTGGGATTGTATGGACAGCGAATTGTACTTGCATTGCTATGTGGAGTTCGTCTTCTTGCATGGCTTGCGGGTTTTATTTTCTGGACTGGAGCATGTTTTATGTTGTATGAACAGTCAGGTTAGAGGACGGAACTGATTGGCATAGTTTGTGTACATCATCCTTCTATGCTTGTTAATTGAATAGGTCAGGATCAACAATATACAACGTCAATTCAGGTGTATTACATAAACCCAGTGACAAATCTGTTAGCATTTTTAGCAGATGTTCTTTAAAGCATCATGCATGAGCCAAACCAGTTATAAAAATCTATTAGCTTTTTTACATAAATTTGTTATAATGCGGCATCTCCTTATATTGTCGTATGTCAGTACACCTTAGTTTGAACAAAGTAACGCAAGAATTTCTCAAGATGTCCATGAACCTTGCTGAATAATAAACTAAACCATGACTTACAGTTCTGCACTTTTTGAAGTTGTCAGCAAAGAGAACTCTGGTAACGAGTAATGGTTGTGTAGCCTTAAACCTGGCTAATGAGCTGCATTTGATTCATAGATGAAGTCTGACCTCAGTCATAGGTTCATTAATAAACACAAACTTGATAGTTTAATGCCAGAAACAAATTAGACCCCAAGGGTTTTGGGCCCAAAGAAATACCAGAGAAATGAAATTATGAGACTCGTCTTGCATGCAATAAATTCCATAGCATCTTAAAACAGATTAGTAAAGATCAAACAAGATTCATATTTACATGGTTGATTCTCAAGCTTTAGATTATCAGAAAAATAATTTATAGAGAGAGCGCATGGATTTTTGCTACCAAAAAAGTGAGGGAATACAGAAGTTTATTTTAGACATCTACTCCTTGATAGTTGCATCAACTCCAAATGAGGCATCAGCAATCATGGATCCAAGTTCCTTGGAAAGTGCTTCTTCAGTAGACACCCCTTGCAGAGGTGTCAAACCGGGCACAAGAAGACGACCCAAGGTTTCTTCATCCTCAACAGGAATATTGGAGTTCTTGCCACTAAGTGTTCTTGAATTGTTTTTCCTTGTAGGGTCCTCTTTTATGTCAACGCCAACAGATTCTTCTGGCTTGAGTTTTTCGTTTGTATTAATAATCTGATATCCCTCTACTGGAAACATAGTAGTTTCTTTAGCGGAGATATTCAGTTTTTCTTCTGCGTAAGTACTATTACCTGAAAAGATTGCACCATTATTGACATTTGGCTTAAATTTCTCCTCAATTTGGTCGATGGTTTGCTCCTCTGTAATCTTCTGAGCTTCAGGGTTTTCCCAATCTTCTGCAATAACTATAGTGCCTTCGCTTTCCCAACTCTTGAAAATTCCGTAAGGCCCAGGCTGCCAAAACGTTTCTCCTGTGTTTCTTTTGATAACAAATTTGAATTGGATAGTTCATTCAATGCGGGCATCCTGGCCAAAACTCGTAACTTATTACCAAATGATGCAAGATCAGATTCTATTCATTCAAAAAAAAAAAAATCCTTTTTACCAGCACAACGTTCCAAATGTGCCCATCTGAGAAGCATTTGTGGGATTCCACATACCCAGCATGGGGTCATCACCCACTAAATAGAACTGATCACCAAACATACACTCCTTCAGCAAGTGGAATTTTACGTGTTATAGTCTAGGATATTTCTGCTAAGTAGAGACAACGCAAATTAAGTTACAGTGTTAGTAATTATAGTAATACCTCAACAATAAGGGGAGTGAAGAATGGTGTTAACTTACGTAATTTTTGGAAGCCAAGAACTCCATCTTCTAGTTCTAGCGACGCCTATTTTACATGTAAACGATTTAAGCTACAAAACTACTATTCTTATCAAGAAATAACAATTTAAGCTAAAATTACTGGCTTGTGATTTAAATGAAAATAAGAAAGCATGAAAGTGAAAGGAAACCTCAGCAGCATCAGAAGCCACATGAGATCTGGCGATGGAGGGAAATGAAACCAAACGATCAAATTGTACTTTCTTGCTGCGCCTTGGAATTCTTGAAAAGCCAATATTAGATCTACCCAGTAGAGGTAAGATTAGGAGTGATTGGCGCTTTAATATTGTTTCTTGTAAAGATCTTAGGGGTCAAGCTAGTTAAAGCTTCCATGTTTATTATTCTGTAACTGATGGAGATCTCTGTTGAATTGGACTTGGATTGCGGGTGATGCAATGCAACTATATGATGTAAGAACAAAGAATCTGAATGGCTGTGTTGTTATAAATACTTGGGAATGAGAAGCGTACGGATCTGATATAGGAAGTGGTTTTGTTGACACGTGGTAAATCATATATAGTCTAATTCTCTCCGTTAATCTCACTTGACCAACAGAGTTTCAAGCATCTTTTACTGGTTACTACGGGTGAGCAAGAATCGGACCAGACTAAAAAAATTAATCGAATTAAGTTGATTCAGTTTGAGTTGATTATTTGATAAAATTAGTTAGATTCGGTTTTAATTTTAAAAACATTTCGGTTTTTGGTTTGGTTTTTAGATAAAAAACTGAAAAAATCAAAATTATTAATAAATTAAATTAGTTTGAATCGAACCAAATTTAAAATACATGTAATTTAATCAAATCGAACCAAATTGAACTAAACTTTTATAAGTTTGATTCGGTTAATTTGATTTTTTCAAAATTTCAGTTTGGTTTGATTTTAAATATATAAAATCACATTTATTTGATTTTAGTAAAAACCAAACCAGCCGTTTGCTCACCTCTAATGGGACATTACCTTTTTTAAAGAAACAAAAAGAAAAAAAGAAGCTTTGATTATTTGATTGTCTTTTGGTCTAGATCAATGTATTTTAAAATCAGATTAGAGATGGAATCAATCAACTAGTTAATCGATTCGATTAATTTAATCAGTTTTGATAGATTCGATTTAATGGAGTAGTTTTTTTTTTTCAAAAAAAAATATATAAATAACATTTAAAGATATTTAAACAAATTAGAAAAAATATATAATATGATAAACCAGTGAAATTTATTTTTTAAATTTTAAATTTTGATTAAAATAGTGTAATTTTAAAATTTTACAACTTTTCATAAAATGACGTAATTTTTTTTAATCTATTTAATTTGTTTTTTTTTATTTTGATCGATTTTTTTTTATTTTTTTTGAATGATACATTTTAACGTTGAACCAAATGAGGCCATTGATTAATTTTTTATTTTAACGATTAAATCGTTCAATCTAATTTGATTCTAAAAACATTAGTCAAGAGATCCTTGTTGCTTGTAATCTTGCAGATTTATAATGTACTAACTAATATAAGAAGTTATTACGTTCGATTTTAGATCGATTATTTAAAATATGGAATTGGAATTAATATTTACAAATTTAGATATGATTTTGATTTAATATTTATAAATTTTAATTCGATTTTGATTAAATATTCTAAATTTCAGTTTGATTCATCTTAATTCAATTTAGTTAAATTTAATTTTTTTATCATAAGAATTCACATAAAAATAAATTAAATAAGATAATTTAGATCTAAATTTTCTATATACACAACAAAAATCTACTTGCTTAGAGTAAAAATTTTTTGTTGCCAACGCAATAGATTCTGTCACTAAACCTGCTTAGTGACAAACTTAGATTGGTTGTCACTAAAGTGTAGTGATGAAATTTCATTCGTTCCATTGTTAAACTTAGCGATGGAATTTCCGTCGATATTCAATTGCTAATCTTAGAGAAAAATTAGTGACGCAAATTTTTCATCGCTATTTTGCTGCTAATGTGGCAAATTTTCATCACTATTTCATTGCTATAATTTTATTTAATATTTTTTATATAAAAAATTTTATATAACTAAATTGTTTATTTTTATTTATATTTGAAATTATATTAACAATTAATATTAAAAGAAACATAATATATAAAAAATATTTCTTTTATTAAAAAGTAAAATAAATTATATTATGTTTACAATAACATTATATATATAAGATACATAAATATGAAAAAAAACTAATTACCTTTGTCGTCATCATGTGTCTCTGCATAATCATCGTCCTTTAGAGGTGAAGGTGCTACTGAGGGTGTTGGTACTGGAGGCATCTGACCGTGGATGGTTGTTAACATAGAAGTTAGTGTTTGCTCAATGCTCTGTTGCATGGCCTGAAACCACACATCAAACTCCTATTGAAGTTGGTCTTGAAGCTCGTGTCGAAGTTTGGACCGAACCTAGTCTTAGACATGGCTCCTAATGTGCAATATCAATTATGGGTCTGGAGCCATATATGATGTGGTTGAGTAAGAGCTAACACAAGAAGGTGGATGAATAGATGTAGCCTTGGAGCCAAGTACGTACACTCTGCTCATCTTGAATCCTCCAACAACATCTAAGCATAACTGGCTGATGTTAAGGGCATGAAATTCCTCAGTATCCTCCGATAGTTGTTAAGTAACTTCAACAATACTTCTTCCCATCACATCCTAATTATTGGACTAGGTTGGTTTAACCTAAGTCATGAACCTTTTTTGATATTGACAATAGAGATTGATCAGTACTAATACTTTCATTTAGTATTGTCTTGCAGATTATAAGTTAGTTTTTTCATTAAAAGTTGGATGAAATTCAAAATCTCCAACCTTGTAAAGTTCACTCAAATTCACAGTGTGTATATTATAAATCGCGACTGTGAATCAGTCACAAAGATGGATAAAGCTAGGCCAGAGAAATTCACAGGAAAATTCATAATCGCGACATAGCCGAAGGAAGTGAGCTTGAGTCATAGAGGAATTCGCAGTGGGTATCACGTTCGGATTTGCGACCACAACTTTCATAGTGACAGAGGAGGGAACCAAAGTCACAACCACAACATGCCAAGTGTCATAGGTAACCGTGGAAACTCAAAAATCGCGAGGGCGAATATTTGGTAGTGACTGCAACTTAAGGAGTTGTAGTTTCCTCACCAAATAGAGGAATTCACAGTCTTAGTCGTGCTCAAGACATAGTTATCTCGCAACCACAACTTTTGATAGTTGTTAGAACACAACGACTATATTTTCCTATACAACTAATGGATAGCTGACACGTGGACTAGCTGTTAGACACGAACAAGATTTTGCATCGAAATTTTTGGCTCCATAATGGAAATTGAAAATTCGCAACTGCGAAATAGTAGTAGCGACCATGACTTCGGCCTAACAAGCATTTAATTCTAAATATGCCTAACACATCTTGGATATTTGTTGATAGTTTTAGACTAACGTCTTTTTGGTGGATATGAGCTATAAATACTCCATTAAACATATATAAATGCAAGATAATTCATTAATTTGTAACCAAACTCTTGCCTATTTGCTACTCAATCTTTCATTCTCATTTATGTGTTTTTGATTGTTAGGTGTGAATAATAAACACCATTTTAAAGAGGCTGAGAGTTAGCCTAGTGTCAAAACTCTTGGGAGAGGTTTTAGTGTGATCCTACAAAACACTTGTGAGAGGTTTTGCGTGAGCCTAGAAAACACAATGTGTAAGATTTTTGTGTGAGCCATAAACATAAGTTGTAAAAGTTTAGTGTGAGTTTGGAAACACCAATTGAGTTGAGTAAAACACTCAATTGTAAAGAATTGAGGAGTGGACGTAGGGTTTTTTAACACCCAAACCACTATAAACACTTGTGTCAATTTTTCTCTTCTCCTTCTCACTTCTTTAACACATTTATCTTTCATTTTAATTTTTAATAAACCACCAATTCAACCCTCTTTCTTGGTGCCTTAGGCCAACAAGTGGTATCAAAGTCAAGTCTCACAAAAAAACCTTTATTGAGTGAGTAAAGATCAATGACACAAAAAGGAATCCACACACACCTCAAGCCTTATTTTAATGGAGTAGACTATGCTCATTAGAAGTGTAGGATGAAGATCTATCTAGACACTGGATCTATGGGATGTTGTTGTTAAAGAATGGAAGCTACCCACTAAAGTGGTAGATGGGAGTGAAAAGCTAATCCCTAGAGAAGAATGAGTTGAAGCACACAGAAGATCTAATAGCAAAAAAAAAAGAGCCATGGCAATCCTTCTAAGTTCTCTCTCAAGAGAAGAAATTGGAAGGGTACAACATTGCTAAATTCTCATGGAATTTGGAAAGCATTAGAGAACTATCATGAGGGCACCGCCTTCGTGAAATCCAACCATCTTGAGATGTACGTGACATAATGAAAGTTATTCATGATAAAAGAGGATGAGAGCATAATAGATATGACAAATTAGCTCCTAGCTATTGTCATCAAC
Source organism: Omphalea diandra (assembly GCA_949677035.1). Lineage (NCBI taxonomy): Eukaryota > Viridiplantae > Streptophyta > Magnoliopsida > Malpighiales > Euphorbiaceae > Omphalea > Omphalea diandra. Next base: position 18,569 of record CATIWR010018496.1, on the reverse strand, counting down.
ATGAAGAAGTTCGATAGGGTTCTCACAAATCAAGAGGTAAACTCCAACATTCTAAAGTCTTTACCTCTTGAAAAATTTGGTGCTAGAGTATGCAGTATCAAAGAGTCCAACCCAAAAATAGGGAAGGTGCCAACGAATGTTTTAATAGGCAAACTCTTAACTCATGAGTTGGCCTGAAAGAAGGATGAGGAAATGAAGAAAATGAGAGGCCAAGGAGAAAAATTTGAAAAGCAAGAAAGAAAGATATTGACACTCAAATCTTCTTCAAAGGAAAAGGAAGTATAAATAACCTCAAGTGGAGAGAAGAGTGATAAGGAGGAGGAAAACTTGCAATGCTCTGTAGAAGGACCGAGGAGCTAATTAAGAAAAGAAAAGAAAAAAGAAACTTCAAGAAAACAACTCTTAATCCCAAAGAGAGATCAACTGATGTCGCTTGTTATAAGTGTGGCAAGCAAGGCCATATTAAGTATGATTGCCCCAAGCTAAAGAAGAAGAAGAAAGGGGACAAATAGAAGAGGAAAAGCTTTAAAGCCACTTGAGATGATAGTTCAAGTGAAGATGATGAAGAAGAGGAGATTGCTAACATATGTTTGATGGCTTAAAAAGACTCTCCTAATGAGGTAAGCACTTCATCTCGTTCTGATTCAGAATATGATGATTTAGGTGATGTAGATGACGAGCTTCTAGAAGCTCTCACAATAAAATGTGACAAATATAAGTCACAAATGAAGACTTATAAGAGGAAGTACATAAAATTAGAGGTTGTACACAAAATTAGAGGATGATTACTAATCCCTTAATAGCCTTGTAAGTGAATTGAGGGCTTCAAATGAAGAACTCAAAAAATCTATGGAAAATCTTTCTAAATCATCTTCATCACTAGCTTTATTAAGAAAAGAGAATGACTCTTTAAAAGGAAAAGTCATTGAGCTTAGAAGTTCTATCTCTAAATTTCATAAGGGTATGGAAGCTTTGAATACAGTCATAGTATCACAAAGGCCTCCCTTTATTAGGCATGGTCTAGGTTTCAATGAAGCTTCAACCTTCACACCTACACTCACTATATTTGTTAAAACCTCAACACCTCAAACTTCAAGTATTGAAGTTGTTGAAAAGAATAGTGCCCAAAGCACTAAACTCCTAATGCCTACGGGTAAAAGGAAAGTGCAACAAGGCTCAAAGTCTATTTGTAAAAGGGCCAATTATGCTTACATGTACAATAAGAAGCATGTTAATCCCAACGCACACAAAAAATTCACATCTACATCCATACATGCATGCTCATTTTCTCACACACATCATATTGGTATGAGAAAATTTCCCACTCATACCAAGACAATGCATAGGAGAAAGACATATAAGTCTAAGCTTATTATTGTTACATAAGGAAGGCTCACCTCAAATTAGAGGACCCTTCAATACCTAACCCCTTAAGACCCATGTATGCTTGGGTACCAAAGAAGAGATGATTTATTTGTGTTGTATAGGGGTGTTTGGCAGCCACCAATGAATCAAACGATTGACATGTGGATAGTGGATGCTCAAAATACATTACAAGTAATAGGAAGCTATTCATATCCCTAAAGGAAAAAGAAGGTGGTAATATCACATTTGATAATAATGCCAAGGGTAAGGTAATTGGTATTGGAACCATTGGTAAGAATGGCTACTCTTTAATTAATGATGTTTTGTTAGTTGATAGCTTGTTAAATAATTTGCTAGGTGTAAGTCAATTATGTTACAAAGGTAATAAAGTCAAGTCAATTATGTTACAAAGGTAATAAAGTCACCTTTGACCCTAGAGAATGTCTAGTTACCACATTAGTGGATAAAAAAATTATTTTCAATGGTGAAAGAAAAGGCAATACCTATATAATTGACTTAGATAATTTGGCTAACCAATCTTTTAAGTGTCTTATGTCTCTTAATAATGAAGCTTGGTTATGGCATAGAAGACTTGGACATGCTAGCATAGAGCTCTTACAAAGCTTATCTAAAGGAAAGCTAGCGGAAGGTCTTCCCAAGTTAAGTTTCTCAAAAGACAAGACATGTGGTCCTTGCCAAATGCGGAAGCAACATCATTCTACCTTTAAAGCTAAAAATGTTATAAGTATATCTAGATTCCTTCAACTAATCATATGGATTTGATAGGACCTACTAAGAGTGCTAGTTTAGGTGGAAAACATTATGCACTAGTCCTAGTTGATGATTATTCTAAGTACACTTGGGTGTCCTTTCTGGCTCATAAGTATGATACCTTTGACGCTTTCAAAAGTTTTGCAAAAAGAATTCAAAATGAAAAGGGATACTTCATTTATTCTATAAGAAGTGACCATAAAAAGGAATTTCAAAATGAAGCTTTTGAATCTTATTATTTAGAGAATAGGATTTTCCATAATTTTTCAACCCTTAGAACACCATAACAAAATGGTGTTGTAGAGAGGAAAAATAGAACACTAGTAGAGATGACTAAAACTATGCTCAATGAGTATTCTTTACTAAATTACTTTCGGGCCAAAGCCATTAATACTTTGTGTTATATAACAAATAGAGTTTTTAAATCACCCATTCTTAATAAAACATCTTATGAGCTATAGAATGGTAGAAAACCCAAGATATCATACCTAAGAGTATTTGGATGCAAGTGCTATATATTAAACACGAAGGATAATCTTGAAAAATTTGACTCAAAAACTAATGAGGGTATATTCTTAGGTTATTCCACATTTAGCAAGGCCTATAAAGTCTTTAAAAAAGGTTCTATGATTGTTGAAGAGTCTATAAATGTTATTTTTGATGAATCAAGTAAACTTCATCTTGGGAAAGGTTCTTTTGTTGATGATCTTATAGGTGACTTTGAATAATTGGAGTTGGAGCACACTATAAGAGAGGAAGACAAAGACAAAGATAAAGTTGAATCATCAAGATTAGATGAGGAACCATAACATCAACAATAAACATTGCCAAGTCAAGATCTATCAAAGAATTGGAGATTCTCCAAGCATCACCTTAAAGACTTAATTATTAGTGATACTTCAAAAGGCATAAGTACTAGATCTCAACTTAATCTTTTAGATAATAACCTTGCCTTGTTTCTCAATTTAAGCAAAAATCGATTGATGAGGCTCTTGATGATAAGAGTTGGGTGATTGCTATTCAAGAGAAACTCAACCAATTCAAGAGAAACTTAACCAATTCAAGAGAAACAATGTATGAGAACTTGTTCCTAGGCCTAAGGAACACCCAATTATAGGTTGCAAATGGGTGTTAGAAACATGTTAGATGAGCAAGGATTCATCACTAGGAAAAAAGCTAGATTGGATGCAAAAGGTTACAACTAAGAGAAAGGCATAGACTATGATGAAACCTATACCCCTGTTGCAAGGTTAGAGGCCATTAGGATTCTTTTGGCTTACACATGTCATATGAATTTTAAACTTTTCCAAATGGATGCCAAAAGTGCTTTTTTAAATGAGGTTATTGAGGAGGAAGTTTATGTTGAACAACCTCCTAGTTTTGAATCACATAGTTTTCCAAATTATGTTTTTAAATTGAACAGACTTTTATGGGTTGAAACAAGCTCCAAGAGCTTGGTATGAAAGACTTAGTTTATTTCTTTGGAAAAATGATTTAGAAAAAAGAAAGGTGGACGCAACTTTATTTGTAAAAAGGCATAAACGTGATACACTAATAGTATAAATTTATGTTGATAATATCATTTTTAGTGCTACTAATGAATCTCTTTGTGAGGATTTTGCTACGTGTATGACTAGGAAATTCTAGATGAGCATGATGGAAGAGCTCAAGTTTTTCCTTGGTCTACAAATCAAGCAAACCAAAGAAAAATCTTCATCAACCAAGCCAAATACATAAAGGACATACTCAAGAAATCTGGCATGGATGGATGCAAAGTAGCAAAAACACCATGAGTGGTACCATCAAATTGGACAAAGATGAGTCAGGTAAGACAGTTGATGAAAAGAGATATCGAGGTATGATCGGTTCTCTACTCTATCTTACTGCTTCTACACCTGATATTATGTTTAGTGTATGTATGTGTGCTACATTTCAATCATGTCCTAAAGAATCATATTTAAATGTTGTCAAAAGAATTTTTAAATATTTACATGGCACTTTACACTTAGGTTTATGGTATTCTAGAGATTCATCTTTTAGTCTCATAGGATACTCGGATGCATATTATGTCAGTAGTCTATTAGATACAAAAAGTACTTTTGGAACTTGCCAATTTATAGGAGAATGCTTAATGTCTTAGTTTAACAAGAAGCAAGTTTCAGTTGCCTTATCTACCGCTGAAGCTGAGTATATAGCTGCGAGTTATTATTGCACCCAAGTGCTTTAGATGAAACAATAATTAAAGGATTATGTTGAAGTTGTTGCTCATATTCCTATCAAATATGACAACACTAGTGTGATTGATCTCTAAGAATGCCATACAACACTCTAGGAGCAAACACATAGATATTAGGCATCATTTTCTTATAGATCATGTCTAAAATGGTGATGTTGTGTTAGAATTTATAGACACAACGTATCAACTTATGGATATTTTCACTAAACCTTTAAATGAAGAAAGGTTGAACTTCATTAAGAGAGAATTGGGAATGCTTAATGGAAGTTCCCTAAAATGAAGAAGTTTGATTGCTATATGTTTGGTTGTATGTGATATTTATCTTTGGATGTCTTAAATTTAAATGCAATTGTGCTTTTCTATGTCAAATTACATAAATTAAGCATTAAAATATTAAGTGGATCACAACTTGAAACGTCAAACTTTGCTTTTTCCTTATTATCCTTCTTGTCTTGTAATTCACGGTCACTATCCTTGACTCACGGTCGCGAATTATAGGATCATCTTACCCGGCTGACAACCATTAATTTGTAGTCACGACTTTTACTCTCCACTACAAATTTTGTCAAAAATTCAAAATTTTGACCGTTGTATGCACCGGTTCCCAATGATTTTTTATCCGTTACTCACATTATTCAGAAATAGCTGTCGTGACTTTGAATTAATGGTCACGATTTATAGTAACTGCCACGCATTAATTTGATTTGACTGTCAACCATTTCCAACCCTTCATTAATCACATTCTAGCCATTTCTAGCCGTTTATACACCCTTTCTATGGGTATATAAACCCCTCTCCCCCCCAAATAATGATTTTCATAACTTCATCCTACACCTAATCATTCATATTCTCTCATACTCTCAAACTTCTCTAAATCTTTTTACTCCTTCTAATGGCTCTTAAAAATGCTTCAAGAGTAGAGAAGGGCAAGACAGTAGCCCAACCCTCTGCACCACCAGCCCTTCATCAAATGGTAAGGATTACAAAAGAGAGAAGGATCGCTATAAAGCTAATTCCTCCAAAATTATCCTCCCAAACAAAATCTCCTCCATTTTCCTTCTAGAGTCTCTTAGGATCAATGACGAGATTCACGTGTTTCTCTCCAACTTGGGATGGAACGAATTCATCTTTCGGGATGAACTCGGATATAAAGAGATCGTAAGAGAATTCATGTATACATTCACTCTTATTCGCGAAGCCGAATCTTGTGTGGACAATATAGGTTAGTATTTCGAGCTTTTGGGGATCCTTATTTTATCACTTTTGAACAATTATCCAACCTTTTCCATCTTCAAGTTAGAGATAACATTCCATTGATTATCTCCATACTTGATGTTATTTATTCTGAATTTTGGTCTAAAATTTCTATCGAGACCAAACATGATCCCAAAATTTCATTAGCCAAATACATCAAAACCCTTCCTTTTTGGTTACTTCAACATATCATCACCTTCTCTATTAACACTAGAGGTGATGGTAACGATAAAGTATCTCAAAAAGATCTTGCATTTCCTTTTTGTCTTGTGAAAAACAAACCTATCCAATTCGGTTTTTATCTTATGGATCAATTGATCCATATAAGCAGTAAACCTAAGAGCCAATTTCTCCTTCCTTCCCATGTAACTGCCATCTATAGATTTATCAGTGCTCTTAATGAGGAAAATGAAAACTTCCTCATTAAGAAACTCCTTCCTTCCTAAAATTTTCTGGACCTCACCTATCTTATCAATGCCAAAGCCATTCACCTGGACTCTTACGCTTATACTTTGGGTGCTTTTAGGGCCAAAAAGATGGAAACATCTCAAGCCTCCAAAGAAAAAGGGTTGTCGATAAAGGAGCCATAGCAATCCCGCCTCCTCAACCAAAATCTAAGTCTAAACTTTCTTTTGCCACCATCAACCAAAAGTTGGATAAGGTGATGTGGATGTCAAAGAGGAGATTTCTCCTCATTTCTCATCTCCATAGTGATCTAGTGGACTTGCAAGAGAAGATAGGTGTTCCTTCCTACCATCTTCTCGATTTCGCAATACACCTAAGGAGGAAGACAACTAAGAGGTTGAAGATGGAGATGAAGCTGAAGGAAGAGGTGACAATGAAGAGCAAGATGATTCTCCAATCTTTTAGATTAGGATTTCTTTGTTATTTTTTTCTTCGATGTAAAGTTGTTGATCCCATAGTTTATAAATAAATATATATGTTTGTTTTGCAATCCTTTGTCTCATCTGTTATGTGATTGAATTTATTTTTATGATGATTGCAACTCTTATGTTTATTGTCATTCTTATGATTCTATAAATTAATATTTGCCCTTAATGTTCACTTTATCTCATCTTTATGCATTTTATTTGCACTTCTCCATTTACCCTCTTTTTGATCTTGTGAAATGGGGAGAGAATTATATGGAGAAAATAATTTGGAAGAGATAAGCATAAGTTGAAGGGGAGTATTATTTGTCACTCATACTTAAAATTTTACTTTGATCATTAACTAGAAATTTTTTAAGTATTCATTGAATCTTTCACCATTCTAACTTCACAACTTATGCATTTATTTTCCCTTAAGATCAATATAAATTGTCAAAATCAAAAAGGGGAAGATTGTTGGACTAGGTTGGTTTAACCTAAGTCATAAACCTCTTTTGATTTTGACAATAGAGATTGATCAGTACTAATACTTTTGTTTAGTGTTGTTTTGCAGATAATAAGTTAGTTTTTTCATTAAAAGTTGGAAGGAATTCAAAATCTCTAACCTTGCAAAGTTCACTCAAATTCATTGTATGTATTTTATAAATCGCGATTGCAAATTAGTCACAAGGATGGATGAAGCTAGGCCAGAAGAATTTGCGGAGAAATTCACAGCTGCGACATAGTCGGAGGAAGTGAGCTTGAGTCACAGAGGAATTCGCAGTGGGTATCACATCAAGATTCACAACTGTGACTTTCAAAGTGACAAAGGAAGGAACCAAAGTCACAGTCGTAGCATGCCAATGTCCTAGGTAACCATTGAAACTCAAAAATTGCGACGAAAAATATTTGGTTGCGACCACAACTCAAAGAGTTATAGTTTCCTCACCAAATAGAGGAATTCACAGTCTCAATCGTGCCCAAGACATAATTATCTTGTGCCGCAACTTTTGATAGTTATTAGAATGCAACGACTATATTTTCATAGACAACCAATGGACAACTAACTCGTGGACTAGCCATTAGACACCAATAGGATTTTTCACTAAAATTTTCAACTCCAAATGAAAATTGGAAATTCGCGATCACGAAATGGTAGTAGCAAATGCGACTTTTGCTTGATAAGCATTTAATGCTAAATCTGCCTAGCACATCTTGGAGATTTATTGATAGTTTTAGCCTAACATCTCTTTGGTGGATATGAGCTATAAATATTCCACCAAACAAATGTAAATGCAAGAAAATTCATTAATTTGTAACCAAACTCTTGCCTATTTGCTACTCAATCTTTCATTCTCATTTATGTGTTTTTTATTGTTAGGTGTGAGCAATAAACACCATTGTAAAGAGGTTGAGAGTTAGCCTAGAGTCAAAAATCTTGTGAGAGCTTTTAGTGTGAGCCTGCAAAACACATGTGAGAGGTTTTGTGTGAGCTTAGAAAACACAAGGTGTAAGGTTTTTGTATGAGCCATAAACATAAGTTGTAAAAGTTTGGTGTGAGCTTGGAAACACCAGTTGAGTTGAGTAAAACATCCAATTGTAGAGAATTGGAGAGTGAACATAGGGTTTGTTAACACCCGAACCATTATAAACACTTGTGTCAATTTTTCTCTTCTCGTTCTCAACTTCTTTAACACATTTAGCTTTCATTTTTATTTTTAATCAACCACCAATTCAACTCCCCTTCTTGGTGCCCTAGGCCAACACTAATAAATATGAATAATTATTATGAAGTTATTATAATTGCAATTTATTCAAAATGAGAAATAATGCACTGATTTTTATTTAACTTATATTGATGTCTAGTGATATTTTATCAATAAATTGATTGTCGTACTTCTTAATATGTGTATTCTTAAAAATCTCAAAATCTGTGGCTAGACATTTTTATTATTTATTTTGAAATAAAATTTTATTAATTTAGTTGAAATAACTTATGAAATAAAAAAAGAATAAGAAAATAAACTAACCAAATCCAAAGCGTGCTCAAGAAATGATCTAGATCCGACTGTATGGAGAGACGGACTGGTATCAAACCCATCAGTCTTTATGCATTTGTTCCTAGAAGCTTGGGCAAACCGAGCTTGAAATTCTGAAATATTCCATTTTTGCTTCCATAAATTTCAAATATCTTTGGAGATGCATTTTGGCTTATTATCACGTCTCCAATGATGTAAAGTACCTGAGTATTGTCTAACTATTGTATGCTCCCTTACAATCTTGACCATGGACTCCAAAGCAGTATCCTAAAAAAAATATTTTTGGAATATAAGGAAAAAAAATATGAACACATGAATTAAAATTGGATTAATTAAAAAATTTAAATTGTACCTCGAATTCTTCTCAGTATAAATCTTTGGTGTCTGTTGACACCAACTTCCAAGCATAACCTTTAGGGTCCAAACTCCCTTTGAAAATTGAGGAAATGCGATTAGAACATCGATTTCTTAGGATTAAATAAAAAAGATATATATATATATATATATATATATATATATATATATATATTTATGTATGCATATATGTATATATATGTGTGTATGTGTATCCCCTCTGTCCCAAAATATTTGGTAAAATTTTATTTTTTAATTTGTCCCCAAATTTGTTCCACTTTTCTTTTTACGATGGTAGTTAATTAAACACATGCCTATAATACACTTATTAATTACATAAATATTATCATTTACAATAAATTACTATCAGTAATTTTTTACTTTGAATTTATATTTTTATAAATACGTTGAAGTTTCAATACTATTTTATTTGAATATATGATATGAACAAGGCTATGTAGTTCCTAATTTGTTTGCTTGATCACACAAGTTCTAGAAATAGAATTTAAGAATCAAAACAAGTTAGATCTTTAAACCCCAACAAGACATATAAAAAACTTGTTTCTAGCTTGCCTAAGTTAGAAAGATTTATAGTGTTTGTTCATTCAAACCCTAAATTAACTAGATCAATTGTAGATTAGAATCAACAAGTTTGTGAAATTATTCAGGTTCACTCAACAATCTCACCTAGTCCACTTAAGAATTCAAGAAGAGAATTTAATCTCACAATATGCTATAAGCAAAAATAATCTTAGTTTTATAAATACCCTTACAAAGTTCTTGAAAACCCTAAAAATTCACTCTCTAATTCAGCTTCAGAAGCCCTAGCCAAATCCGTAAAGTCCTAAAACTATTTGGAAAATCTATCTCACTTACACAATGAAATTAAAAGAAATAATTCTATTGGCCATCAAGATTAGGCGTAGCTAACTTCTAGCACTAAAATACCTTAATTAAAGGTTCCTTACAAAGATAAATAACTAACTAAAGAATCCTAACTAAACATAATCAAGTATTCAACCAATAAGAGAAATCTCTTTAAAACATTAGGAACACAATGCCAAGTAAGCAAAAATTTCTTTGACTTTAGCTTTATCTCTTTATGCACATATCTTAGAATTTATTTCCATGCTTTAGCTGAATCTAACTAAAGAACTTAGGAAGACCTATCATGTTGGCCTCAACTAGTAGCTCCTGTAGTACCTCGCCTTAATGAACTCCCACAATATCGATCATTCAAGCATTTATAATATAAATAGACTTGTGATATCACTACCTCTAAATCACTATCGATGTTATGTAAATTAACATCATCATCCTCACTATTATCATCATCAACATCATCTAATTCTTCTTTTTATAACGTATTATCCTTATTGTCACTCTCATTAATGTCAATAAATGAACTCGTTGGATCAATAAAGCTTGTTCGTTGATCTTCAACTTGAAGGTCGATTTCATGAATCTCTGAGTCATCATCTTGGCAAGGTTCACTATTGATAGTTGGGACTTCCACCATAGATCTAGCTTTTATTTTAAAAATAGCCCACTAATTATTCTTATCCTTCTTTAAGCTAAGATATGTGGCATAATATGCCTGTGTTACGACATAAAAGATAAATGATTTATACTTATTGAATTTTTTTTTAATATAGTTTACATCAATAACTTTGTATTACTTGTGAACTATCATACCAATATTTGGATTAGGATCAAACCACTCATAGTTAAATAAAATAGTTCTCTTACAGGGTAGTGCAAGGTATATTAGCTTCATAACTTCAGTTAATAAAATGTAGTAATCACTTTCATTAACACTATAATTTCTGCTCTTTATGCAAACCCCATAATTATTAGTTGATATATTAGAAGCATGTACTCTTGAGTGAAATTTGTAACCATTGATATAATATCCATGATACAACTTTAAAGCACGTAATGGACCTTTTGTCAAATCCTTTATAAAAATATTGGTAACACTTTTTTATTGATTATGTGCCAATAATTTATATTAATTCTAAGAATTAAATTGTGTTACACATACTTAGAAGTTTATCATGCATTTTATATACTCGCATATTGATTAAACCAAATAGCAAAATCATTCTTCATACATGCATCGACTTGATTTTTAGTAATTGTTGGGTAACTTTGTCATAGCCCTGACATGTAAATCCTTCATAACATATGAACAAAACAATAGACACAAGTATATACAAGTGCAATTTCCTATTATTGCGGTAAAATAGAAATTAAGAGGAATACTTACTCAACAAAAGGTATGATTCCCTCACAATTCAGTAAAATTTAAATGTGTGCAACATAATACTCTTTGTCAATCAACATTCTTATTTTAAACCCCCTAAGTTTGAATATACTAAGCATCTCATCATATTCTTCATAATCCTTTATACATTCATCATTATTTCTAGGGATTTTTTGATGTCAGGTATTAAAGTGGGGCTCAAAGTAGTGCACACATAAAGCTAAAACTTCTTCAATCAAATATGCATTGCATATCAAACCTTTAACATGAGCTTTTTATTTTGCATGTTATTTTTTTTTAAACTTTTGAAGGTACCTTTCGAATGGATACATCCATCGATATTAAACTGGACCTACAATTCCCACTTCATATGGAAGATGAATTGGGAGATGTTTCATACAACCAAAAATACTTAGGATAATATACATTTTAGCTTACATAAAATAATAAAGAATCTCTTGCTCTAGCCGCCTCATATCATCTGCATGACTAACAGTTGGAGTTAAATCCTTAAAGAAAAGGCTCAACTCCATTAAGACGTGCCAAACATGTGCTGAAAGTAGTTCTCAAAACATAATTAGTATCAACCGCTGCTTAAACACATGACAATACTGACTTTTCATGCCAAACAACTAAAGCCTTTTCATGTCCACACATTTGCATATTTGGGACATATCTATATAGAAATCACATCCTTTAACCCATTCACATAAAGGCTCTTTTTCTCATTTGTCAAGAGTGTAAAAGGCTTTATGATATTTTCTAGTTCTAGGATCATAATTTAATTTTGCTTTTGGAAAAAACTGTTTCAAGTCTTCCCTTGATTTGAAATTATTTGGTTGTTCCTTTCACATTCATCACCTTATCAAACATAATATCAAAAATATTATTCTTAATGTGCATCACATTCATATTATGCCTAATCGGGTTTGTTTTCCAATATGGTAGATCCCATAATATGCTTCATTTCCTCCATCTAGTTACTTTTAAAATCAGTCCATTCACTTTAAAACCATCCATATCAATGACCTTTTGCAATCCTCATTCCTCTGTCTTTGATAATATTTCATATCTAGATCGGATTGGTGGCATAGTGTCTATCACGATTCTATTTTTAAGGAAGGTTGTTTTGTTCCTTCAAAATGGATGGTCATTGGGTAAAAATTTACGCTGGTTATTAAACCACAATGTCTTACCCCTTTTTGACACAGTAAAAGCATCCGAGTGGTCTGTACAATAAGGACATGCCAACTTCCCTATTGTATTCCACCTTGACAACAAAGAATATGTAAGAAAATCATTAATTTTGAATATCAATGTAGCACAGTTAAAAATTTTGTGTTGTCCCTTGGCACCAAGAAGGGGGGTTGAATTGGTATATAAAAATTTCAAAAACAAAGAAGAGGGGAAGAAGAATGAGTAGAATGGAGACAACGATTTATAGTGGTTCAGGTATAATCAACCCTATGTCCACTCCCCAATTTGCCAATTGGGTATTTCACTATCTCAAGGTGTTTTCAAGCTCACACCCAACTTGTACAACTTGTGTTTTGATGGCTCACATACAATCTTACAATAATGTGTTTTTAGGCTAACACATAACCTCACTCAAGTGTTTCACTAGGCTCACACTTAAACCTTTCTTGAAGTGTTTTTACAGGCTAACACTACAACCTTACAACTTCGTGTTTAATGCTCACACCTAACACTTACAATTTCATAAAGAAAATTAAAGAAAATGAGTAGCAAAGATTGAGAGCTTTAATGACTTGTAATAAATTTCTTAGCAACCTTATTTATGGTTGTTTGGTGGAGAATTTATATCAAAACTTCACCAAAGCGACATTGCGTATCATAACTCATAAAATCTTTGAGACATGCTTAACATATTATGCATTAAATGTTTGATAGTCTCAATTCGCGGTCGCTATTACTCATTAGCTGTTGCAAAATCCAAATTTCTGAAGGAAAATCTCGTTTGTGTCTAACGGCTAGACCACGTGGCAACTTCTGATTAGTTCACCAGGAAAATATAGCTATTGCCCTTTTACCTACTTTTAGAAGTCGCGGTCGCGAGCTTTCTTATATAGGACGCGACAGAGGATGCAAATTCGTCTGCCAAAAATGGTTATCTTCTTCTTCACGATTTGCGGTCACTACCAATAAGATGCCTTCGTGATATTTGACTTCCAACGGTCTGCTGGAACATGTGTCATGCTGTGACTGTGGATTTGCTTCCTTCTTGAGCCACTTTGAAATTTGCAGTCGCGACTAGGGCGTGACACACACCATAATGTCGTCTGTCAATTTTGGATGAATCGCGATCGAGAATAGCTCTGTGATTTCGCCTGTCTACTTTCTAGCAATTCTTCTTTACATATCGCAGTCGCGAATACAAAGTAGCGATCGCGATTTAGAAGTCATTTTTCATACTTGAGGAATTTTTGAGCTTCATCCAACTTCTAACTTAGATAAAGACTAAAGGCTGCAAAATAACACTAATTTGAAATATTAGACATGATCAATCTCCTTTGTCAAGATCAAAAGAGGTCCAAGACTTGGGTTAACTACTCTAGTCCAACAAGCTCCCCCTTTTTTATTTTGACAACTTAGATTGACCCTTAGTAATAATAATGTAGAACAAGTGAAGTTGGAGTGTAAATAATGATTCAATGAATACTTAAAACAAAAATTTGCTAAGTATATCATTCATTCAAACAAAGTGAATTTAAGAAATAATAAGTATGATGCTCTAAATAATTATGATGCTCCCCCTTAACTTATGCTATAATTTTTAAGCTTAGATGTTTCTTCCCCCTTTGGCAAGATCAAAAAGAGGGTGAATTAGGGAGAAAGTAAACTTATGCATAAGTAATAATAAGGAGCAAAAGTAAATATAAAAAGCAATTGATAACAATCACATAAGATCACAATATAGCAAGGAAATAACTTTTATTTATTTATAACTGTGGGATCAAAAACTTTTAATCATAAAGAAGAAAAGAAAAATACAAAGAGATCCCTAAACTAGAAAGTAGAAGACTCATCATCACTAGAAGTGTCTTCAACTTGAGCAGATGTTGTTCCCTCGACTTCATCTCCATCATTTGTATATTCAAATTTTGTGAAGTCCGAAAGATGATAAGGAAGGACTCTATGTTTCTCTTAGAGATCCACCATATCGCTGTGAAGGTGTGAAAGGAAAAAGAGCATTCGCTTCATCATCCTCATCATTTTGTCTAATTTGCGATCTAAAGTGGCAAGAGACAACTTTGCCTTTCCTTTTGGTTGAGGAGGAGGAGGAGGAACTTGTGTTATTCCTTCATTGATTTGAAGCCTCTTTCATTTTGAAACTTGAGAGGACTCCACTTTCTTTACCCCCTACCGCGCTAAGAGTATAGGTGTAAGTGTCCAAATGGATGGTCTTAGCATTGATCAAATATTTTAGGTCGAGAAAGTTTTGTGAGGGAAGGAGCTTCTTGGTAAGGAATTGCTTATTATCCTCATTAAGAGCTCCAACAAATAGATAGATGGCTGTGACATGAGAAGGGAGTAAAAATTGGCTCTTCGACTTGGTGCTCATGTGGATTAGTTGATCCACAAGGTAGCGGCAGGTTTGGATGGGTTGGTTTTTGACAAGGCAAAATAAGAATGCCAAGTCTTTTTGTGAAACCTTCTCATTCCCATCACCCCTCACATTGATGGAGAAAGTGATGATCCAATGAAGGATCCACAAAGGTAAGGTTTTTATGTGTTTGGAGAAGGAAGAACGGGGGTCGTGTTTGGTCTCAATGGATATCTTCGAGCAAAATTCAGAGTAAATTACATCAAGTGTGGAGATGATGAAAGGTATGTGTTCCCCGACTTGGAAATTGAAAAGGGAGGATAATTAGTCAAAGGTTATGAAATAAGGATCGCCAAAGCCCCGAAATATTAACCCATATTGGCCTGCCCTTGATTCAACTTTGCGGCTGAGTTGCATGGTGCGCATGAATTCTTGTACCACCTCCTCATACCTGGGTTCATCTCGGAAGATGAATTCGTTCCACCTAAGATTGGACAAAAATGCGTGAATTTCATCGATGAGACCCAAGGTTTCGAGCATGAATGTGAAGGGAATCTTATTGGGGACAATCACCTTGGAAGAGTTTGCCTTGTATCTTTCTTTCTCTTCCTTGGTTATGCCCTTCATGAGGTGGAGGACAGAAGGAGCAGAGGGTTGAGCCACTACTTTGCCCTTGTCTACCTTGGAGAATTTCTTTGGAGCCATGGAAATAGATGAAGAAGTTTTGGGAGATTTTGAGAGTGATATGAGAATTAGAAGTTGTTTGGAGTAGATGTGAGAAAAACACTATTGAAGGGGGGTATTTATAGGCTTCAAGGGGTGTGAAAATGGTAACAAACGGGTAGAAATTGATTAAATGAAGGGTTCGAAACGGTTGGCTATCAAATCACATAAATGTGAGACGGTTACTCAAATTCGCGTCCGCGAAAATGGAAGTCGCGACTACAAATTCTAGAAAATATGAGTAACGGACAAATTTTCCTCGGGAATACAATGGTCAAAATTTTGAAATTAATGATTGAAATTCACGGTGAAGAGAAATTTTACGATCGTGAATTGACATTTGACAGCCAGTAGAAGTTGACTTGTAATTCACGACCGTGAAGAAGGAATAGCGGCCGCGAATTATGAGTCAGTAAGGATAAGAATGAAAATTTTGAAAAAAACATGTGATCCCTAAGAAATAAATAATAAAACCTTCCATAACAATCATCAATCAAACATATCACACACATATATCGCACAAAATCAAACAAGAATTTTCACTTGAGGGAGCTTCCATCAAGCACTCCCAATTCTCTCTTAATGAAGTTCATCCTTTCTTCATTTAGAGGTTTAGTGAAAATATCTACAAGTTGATGATTGGTGTCAATGAATTCTAACACAACATCAACTTTTTACACATGATCTGTAAGAAAATGATGCCTAATATCTATGTACTTACTTCGAGAGTGTTGGATGAGATTCTTTGAAAGATTGATAGCACTAGTATTGTCACATTTGATAGGAATGTGATCAATTGCTTTGTCAAAGTCCTTTAATTGTTGTTTCATCCAAAGAACTTGGGTGCAACAATAACTCGCCGCCACATACTCGGCTTCCGCAGTGGACAGGGCAACCGATACTTGTTTTTTAGTAAACCATGAAACTAAGCATTCACCTATGAATTGGCAAGTCCCGAAAGTGCTCTTTCTATCTAATAAGCTTCCCACATAATCCGCATCTGAATACCCAACTAGGCTAAAAGATGTGTTTCTAGGATACCATAGTCCTAAGTGAATAGTGCCATGTAAATATTTGAAAATTCTCTTCACAACATTTAAATGAGATTCTCTAGGTGAAGATTGAAACCTAGCACACATACAAACACTAAACATTATATCTGGCCTAGAAGCAGTAAGATAGAGTAGAGATCCGATCATACCTCGATATCTCTTTTCATCTACTATCGTACCCGATTCATCCTTATCTAGCTTGATGGTACTACTCATTAGAGTTTTGCTACCTTGCATCCTTCCATGCCAAATTTCTTTATAATTTCCTCCCTGTATTTGGCTTGGTTGATGAAGATCCTTTCTTTGAGTTGCTTGATTTGTAGACCAATAAAGAATTTAAGCTCTCCCATCATGCTCATTTCAAATTTCCTAGTCATACACTTGGCAAACTCCTCACAAAGAGATTCATTAGTAGCACTAAAGATAATATCATCAACATAGATTTGGACAATTAAAGTGTCATGCTTGTGTTTTTTAACAAATAGTGTAGTAATAACCTTTCCTTTCTCAAACTCATTTTGCAAAAGAAATAAACTTAGCCTTTCATGCCAAGCTCTTGGAGCTTGCTTTAAACCATATAAGGCATTGTTTAATTTGAAAACATGGTTTGGAAAACAATGTGATTCAAAACCGGGAGGTTATTCAACATAAACTTCTTCCTCAATAATGCCATTTAAAAATGCACTCTTAACATCCATTTGGAAAAGTCTAAAATTCATATGACATGCAAATACTAAGAGAATCCTAATAGCCTCTAATCTTTCTATAAAGGTAAAGATTTCATCATAGTCTATGCCTTCCTCTTGGTTGTATCCCTTAACAACCAATCTAGCCTTGTTTCTAGTGATGACACCTTGCTCATCTAACTTTTTCCTAAACACCCACTTACTACCTATAATTGGGTGATTTTTAGGCCTAGGGACAAGTTTCCATACTTTGTTTCTCTCAAATTGGTTAAGTTCTTCTTGCGTAGCAAGTGCCTAACTTTTATCATTAATGGCCTCATCATCCACCAAAGTGGTGACTTGGCATTCCCTAGGATCAAAGGTGACCTTATTACCTTTGTCACACAATTGACTTACATTCAACAAATTATGTTGTAAGCCATTAACTAATAAGACATTAGCAATTAATGAACAACCATCCTTACCTATGGTACCAATGCCAATTACCTTACCTTTGGCATTGTTACCAAATGTGACATTTCCACCTTCTTTCTCTTTAAGTGATGCGAATAGTCTTCTATTTCTAGTCATATGTTTTGCGCAACCACTATCCACATGCCAATTACTTACTTTGGTGGTAGTCATATTTCCCTACAAAATAAGAGTCAATCACATTTTCTTTGGTACCCAAACATACTTGGGTCCTAGGGGGTTAGTGATTGAAGGGTTCTCTAACCTGAGGTGATCCTTTCTAATAAAGTAATGTATGTTGACATGCTTATATTTCATGCAATAGTGACATTGGAGATTAGACTTGTTAGTCTTTCTCCTATGCATGGATTTGGTATGAGTAGGAAGCCTTCTCATACCATGGTCATATGAATGCATGCATGGATACTTATGATGAGTAAGGGTAGAGGATTTTCTATGAGGATGATTATGCCTTTTGTTATACATATAAGCATGATTGGCTCTTTGAGTCTTAGGTCTAGAGCCTTTGGGAGCCTTCCTTTTGCCTTTAAGCTTAGGAGGCTTAGTGTTAGGAGCACTTTTCTTCCCAATCACCTCAGTGCTTGAGGTTTGAGGTTGTGAAACTCTAACAAATGTAGTTGTAGAAGATGATGAAGCTCGATTAAAACCTAGACCATGCCTAATTAAAAGTGGTCTTTGTGACACAATAAGAGTATCTAAAGCCTCTTTTCCTTTATGGAATTTGGAGATTGATCTTCTAAGCTCAATGACTTCTCCTTTAAGAGAGTCATTCTCCTTTCTAAGTGAGGCTAAGGAAAAAGATGATGTAGATAATTTTTCAATAGATTTCTTGAGTTCTTCATTAGAGGTCCTTAATTCATTTACAAGCTCATTTAGAGACTTGTAACCATCTTCTAGTTTGGAGCACTTCTTCCTATA
>CATIWR010018480.1:0-17019 GCA_949677035.1 Omphalea diandra | reverse complement strand
TTTGTGTTAGCCTAGAAAACACTTTGTTGTAAGGTTGTGTGTTAGCCATTAAAACACAAGTTGTATAAGTTGGGTGTGAGCTTGAAAACACCATTGATATAGTGAAATACCTAATTCAGTGATTGGGGAGTGGACGTAGGGTCAGTTTTGCCCGAACCACTATAAAATCCTTGTGTCTTCATTGTTCTATCTTCTTCTCTTTATCTCTGTTTTAAAATTTTTATCCACCAATTCAACCCCCCTTCTTGGTGCCTAGGGACAACACAAATATATTCAAGAATCAAGCAATAAGATTTGATCTTCAAATCATAACTAGACGCTTAGAAAATCTATTTCTAGCAACCTAAATTATAAAGATTCAAAGTTTTGTTAATCTTAATCCTAAATTAACTAAGTAATGTAAGATTTAGATTAAACAAGTTAGTGAAATTATTAAGCTTACTTAATAATCTCACTAAGTCCTTTCAAGAACTTAAGAAGGGAAATCTCTCTCATAAAAGCTTATAGCCAAAAGAACAGTACCTTTTTATCTTGAATAATCTTGGCTCATATACCAATATGATACAAATGAGGTGGAATTAGCTTCTTTTCCATTTGATGAACACAAGTCCCAAGTATAATTCAAAGATCAAGAAGAAGATAAATCCTTAAATCTAAACTAGATCTCAAGAAAACTTATTTCTAGTAACCTGAAATATATAATTCAAGACCTAAATTAAACTAAATTTGTGAAATATCAAGCTTACTCAACAATCTCACCAAGTCCACTCAAGAACTCAAGAAGAGAATTAATCTCATAAAGTTGAAGCAAAAGTCATCTATTTACTTATTAATAACCAAATAGGGGCTTAAATACCCTTTAAAATGTTAATGATGCATTCGGCCAAGGCAAGTCTAGTAAGGATCCATTATAACTTTAAGGCCCAATAACAAGTGGAAGGCTAAAGAAGTTTAAAGATGCACTTAGAGCTTTTATACAAGGAAAGATATGGAAAGAATTGGCCCAAATAGACTAAGGATTTCTTGAAGCAAAATGCATAAGGATAGAAGCTTAAACTTTTCAAATGAAGTGATTGATTTAATCTAATGGAGCCCAATTGATGGAGAGGACCAAACCCAACATTATTCAAACCATAACATGAAATTGAGCCCAAAATGTGAAGACAAGCCCAAATGTCAAAGATTTATACCAAATTTACTTAGTTGGTATTGTCTTCATATTGCCATAAGGAATTCTCCTCATCGGTTGAATATCTTGTTTCTTTTTGTTATGATTCTTTAGTTAATTATTTACTTATGTAAGGAACCTTGAAATCAGGTGTTTTAATGCTAAAAATTAGTTAGGCCAGATCATGACAACTAATAGGATTAGTTAGGCTAGATCATGATAACTAATAGAATTATTTGTTTTTAATCTTTATGTGAGAGTGAGATTAGCTATCTAATAGGTTTAGGAGTTGTAAATTCTGCCAGAATATGTAAGGCTAAATTAGAGAGGGTATTTTAGGGTTTTCTTAACATTTGTCAAAAGTATTTAAGCCCTTATTTGGTTATTGGCAAGAGAACATATGATTTTTACTTAAACTTTATGAGATTGATTCTCTTTCTGAGTTCTTGAATGAACTTGGTGAGATTGTTGAGTAAGCTTGATAATTTCACAAAACTAGTTTAATCTAGGTCTTAAATTACATGCTTAATTTAGGATTGAGATTAACACAACTTAAATCATATATTCAAGGCTGCTAGAAACAATTTTTATACAGATCTAGTTTAGATTTAAGGATTTATCAACTTCTTGATTTTTGAATTATACTTGGGACTTATGTTCATCAAATGAGAAAAAAGCTAATTTCACCTCATTTGTATCAGATTGGTATTAGAGCTTAGGAAATTAATTCCACAATAGTAAATTCCTAATAATTCCTAACTTTCTCATTAATTACAAAAAGTTATTACAAAACTAATAATTAATTCATAATTTCCTAAGTAATTATAAAGTTAATAATTAATTTTTAACTTTCATTATAAAATTATGTATTATTTCCTACATTTCTAATTAATTACAAACTTAATAATTAATCTTAATTTTTTAATTAATTATGAAATTAATACTTCCTTTCTAATTTTCAATTAATTATACAAACTAAATTCATATACTAAAAATTACTTCCTGTTTTCTTAAGTAATTACAAAAATTAATTGTGAAATTAATTTCCTAATCAATTAATTTCTAATTAATAACATAATTTCTAATCATTTACTTGTTCACAATTTCACATAATTTTCTCTAAAAATTAACTTATATTAACTAATAATATTATACAAAAATAATAAAATTTTCCATATCAATATCCAATATTTTTAAAATTTCACATTATTTATAGTTTCAAATTTAAGCATAATTTATACATAATTGAATACATACTGTTTTCACATAAATCTCCTACAAAAATAATATACAGAATAACTACATTTCGTAAATCAATATTCTATTTCAAAATAACAAATAAAATACAAAAAATAACCAAATTTCCTAAATCAAAATTTTCTATTTCAAAATAATAAAATAATATAGAAAAATTTACAAAAATAAACCTATTAGAGAGAGTAATCAAAAGTAGTGGTCGTGATTTATATTATATAGGATGCGACTCTGGATGCGAATTCCTCTGCTAAAAGTGTTCATCTTCATCTTTTGGGTTCGCGGTTGCTACCAACAAGTTCCCCTCGTGATTTTTGACTTTCAACGATTACCTGGGACACTTGTCAAACTGTGATTGTGGACTTAATTACATCTTGAGTTACTTTAAAATTCGCGATCACGACTGAGGCAAGCTTTACATTGTGAATTCATCTGTCACTTTTAGAGTTCTTCCTTTGAATAAATCGCAGTTGAGAATTACTCTACCATTTCGTCTGTTTGAACTTTTAGCTAGTCTTTTAATGGATCGCAATCACGAATCTTTAGATTGCGATAGCGATTTAAAAGTTACTTCACATACTTTGAAGATTAAGATTTTTGTCCAACTTCTAACTTAAAGACTTTTACAAAAACTATAAAACAACACTAAATATAAACATTAAAAATGATCAATCCCCTTTGTCAATATCAAAAGAGGCCCAAGACTTAGGGTTAACTACCCTAGTCAAACAATCTTCCCCTTTTTGATTTTGACAACCTAGATTGATCCTAAAGAGAAAAAGTGAAGTTGGATTGTAATATGATTTAGTGAATACTTATGACAAAATTTATTAAGTATAACATTCATTCAATCAAAGGTGAAGTTCATAAAACAATAGGTATATTGTTCTCCCTCAATTTATGCTATAGTTGTTCTCAAGTTATTCCATTATTTTCTCTCTTTCACAATCTTTCCCCCCTTTAACAATATCAAAAAGAGGATATATAAGGAAAAGGAAGAAAGAAAATGAAACTCATGCATAAGAATTCATAGGAAGCAAACATAATGCAATGAAGAAAAAACAAACAAAAATCACATAAGATAACAATGTTTGCAAAGAAATAAGTTTTATTTATTTATATTCACAATTGTGGGATCACAAAATTTGTAAAAAAACATAAGGAAAGTGAAAATAAATACAAAAATCCCTATTTTAAAGTATTGGAGAATCATCTCCAGAAGATGGTGTATCAGGCGCTTGCTATTCTCCCTCAGCTTCGTCTCCATCCTTTACGTCATCTTCATTGCCATCTCCATCTTGCATATCCTTAAATTTGGTGAAGTCTGAAAGATGGGAAGGAGAAAGTCCTAGTTTCTCTTAGAGATCCACTATGTTGCTATGAAGATGAGTAAGGAAAATGAACCTTCTCTTCATTATCCTCATAAGCTTGTCTAACTTGTGATCAATGGTGGCAAGAGAAAACTTGGACTTTGGTTTCAATTGAGGAAGAGGTACTTGAATGTTGCTTTCTTCAATTTAAAGCCTCTTTTGCTTGGAAGCTTAGGAGGTTTCCATCTTCTTTGCTCTGATGGCACCAAGGGTGTAGATATAAGTATCTGGATGGATTGTCTTAGTGTTGATGAGATAGGTTAGGTTGAGGAAGTTTTGAGAGGGAATGAGCTTCTTAGTGAGAAATTTTTCCTTCTCCTCATCAAGTGCTCTAACAAAGCGGTAGATGGCTGTTATGTGAGAAAGTAAGATAAACTAGCTTTTGGGTTTAGTACTCATGTGGATCAATTGATCCATAAGGTAACGACTGGTTTGGATAGGTTGGTTTTTGACAAGGCAAAATAAGAATGCCAAGTCCTTCTGTGAAACCTTCTCATTATGATCACCTTTTGCATTGACTGAGAAGGTGATGATGCGATGAAGGATCCACAGGGGTAGGGTTTTTATGTGTTTGGATAAGGAGGAGTGAGGGTCATGTTTGGTTTCGATGGATATCTCCGACCAAAACTTGGAGTAGATAATGTCGAGTGCGGAGATAATGAATAGGATATGTTCTCCGACTTGTAGGTTGAAAAGTGAGGATAATTGGTTGAAGGTGATGTAGAAGGGGTTGCCGAAGGCTTGGAACACTAACCCATATTGGCCGGCTCTCGAATCAAATTTTTGACTGAGTTGCACGGTGCATATGAACTCGCGCACTATCTCCTCGTATCTTGGTTCATCTCGAAAGATGAATTCGTTCCAGCCCAGATTTGAGAGAAAGGCACGGATCTCCGCATTGATGCTCAATGTCTCTAGCATAAATGTTGATGGGATTTTGTTTGACAAAATCACTTTGGAGGAGTTCGCCTTGAATCTCTCCTTTCCCTCTTTGACGATTCCCTTTATCAAATAGAGGGCAAGAGGTGCAGAGGGCTGAGCTACTGCATTGCCTTTGTTAGCCTTGGAGAATTTCTTGGGAGCCATTACAAAAGAGAGGGAGAAAGCTTGAGAGATGAAATGTTTGGAAGTGAAGTGAGGAAAACACTATTGGAGGGGGTATTTATAGGCTTGAAGGGGTACAAAAATGCTCATAAACGGCTAAAAATGAATTAAATGAAGAGAAGAAACGATTGGCAATCAAATTACTTAATTGCCTAAGCGGTTACTCTAATTCGCATCCGCGAAATTGGAAGTCACGATGGCGAATTTCGTAAAATGTGAGTAATAAACAAAATTTCCTAGGGAAACAACACGTCAACGGTCATATTTTTGAAAGACTGACTAAAATTCGTAGTGGAGAGCAATTTTCGCGAACTTGATTTGACATTTAACAGCTGGGTAAAGTTAACTTGTAATTCGCTACCGTGAAGAAGAAATAGCGACCGCGAATTATGAGTCAGCAAGGATAAGTATAAGAAAATTTTGAAAACATGTGATCCACTAGAAATAAATAATAAACCTATCCATACAATCATCACTCACACATAACATACATAAAAATCAGTCATAACATCAACGTTTTCACTTTAGGGAACTTCCATCAAACATTCCCAAGTCTCTCTTAATGCAGTTCATCCTTTCTTTATTTAGAGGTCTAGTGAAAATGTTTGCAAGTTGATGATTTGTGTCAATAAATTCTAACACAACATCACCCTTTTGCACATGATCTCTAAGAAAATGGTGTCTAATATCTATGTGCTTACTCCTAGAGTGTTAGATGAGATTTCTAGAAAGATTAATAGCACTTGTGTAATCACATTTGATGGGAATATGATCAACTATTTTGCCAAAATCCTTCAATTATTGTTTCATCCAAAGAACTTGGGTGCAACAACAACCCACCGCCATATGCTTGGCTTTCGCGGTAGATAAGGCAACCGATACGTGCTTTTTACTAAACCACGAAACTAGGCATTCACCTATGAATTGGTAAGTCCCGAAAGTGCTTTTTCTACCTAGCAAGCTACCCATATAATCCGCATCCGAATACCCTATAAGACTAAATGAATAATCCTTAGGATACCAAAATCCTAAGTGTATTGTGCCATGCAAATACTTAAAGAACCTTTCAATAACATTCAAATGAGATTCTCTAAGGGAGGATTGAAACCTAGCACACATGCAAACACTAAACATAATATCCGGTCTTGAAGTAGTAAGATAGAGTAGAGATCCGATCATACCTCAATATCTCTTTTCATTTACTTCTTTACCCAATTCATCCTTATCTAGTTTGATGGTACTACTCATTGGAGTTTTAGCTACTTTGCAACCATCCATTTGGAATTTCTTAAGTATTTCCTTCGTATATTTGGCTTGGTTGATAAAGATCCCTTCCTTAGATTGCTTGATTTGTAGACCGAGAAAGAATTTGAGCTCTCCTATCGTGCTCATTTCAAATTCCCTAGTCATACACTTAGCAAAATCCTTACAAAGAGATTCATTAGTAGCACCAAAGATAATATCATCAACATAGATTTGAACGATTAATATATCATGCTTGTGTTTTTTGACAAATAGTGTGGTGTCCACCTTTCCTTTCTCAAAATCATTTTTCAAGAGAAATGAACTAAGCCTTTCATACCAAGCTCTTGGAGCTTATTTTAATCCATATAAGGCTTTGTTTAATTTGAAAACATGGTTTGGAAAATAATGAGACTCAAAACCAGGAGGTTGTTCAACATAGACTTCATTCTCTATGATGCCATTCAAAAAAGCACTTTTCACATCCATTTGAAAAGGTTTAAAATTCATATGACATGCAAAAGCTAAGAGAGTCCTAATGGCCTTTAGTCTTGTAATGGGAGCAAGGGTCTCATGATAATCTATTCCTTCCTCTTGGTTGTATCCTTTGGCAACCAATCTAGCCTTATTTCTAGTAATGAGACCTTGATCATCTAACTTGTTCTTAAACACCCACTTACAACCTATAATTGGATATTCCTTAGGCCTAGGAACAAGTTCCCATACATTATTTCTCTCAAATTGATCGAGTTCTTGTTGCATAGCAAGTACCCAACACTCATCACCAAGAGACTCATCAATTGACTTTGTCTCAAGTTGAGAATCAAATGCAAGATTATTATCTAAGAGTTGAGATCTAGTACTTACACCCTTAGAAGTATCACCAATGATTAAGTCCTTGGGGTAATACTTGGAGAATCTCCAATCTTTAGGTAGATCTTGTCTTAGCTCAATTTCTTGTTGATGTTGATATTGGTCTTCATCTACTCTTAATGAATCACCTTCTTCCTTTTCTTTATCAACTCTTCTTATAGAATCATCCAATTCCAGCTTTTCAAAATCATCAATAAAAATACCTTTCCCAAGATCAAATTTACTATATTCATAAAAAACAACATTCATAGATTCTTTAACTACCATTGTACTTTTGTTAAAGACTTTATATGCTTTACTTTTACTGGAATAACCTAAGAAGATTCCTTCATTAGTTTTGGAATCAAATTTCTCAAGATTATCCTTGGTGTTCAAAATATAGCACTTACATCCAAATACTTTTAGATATTAAATTTTGGGTTTTCTACCATTCCAAAACTCATAAGAAGTTTTATTGAGAATGGGTCTTGTGAAAACTCTATTTGCAATATAACATGAGGTATTAATGGCTTCGACCTAAAAGTAATTTTATAAGGAATACTCATTGAGCATTGTCCTAGCCATTTCTACCAAAATTCTATTTTTCCTCTTTACAACACCATTTTTTTATGGTGTTCTAGGAGTTGAAAAATTATGAAAAACTTCATTCTCCAAACAATAATTTTCAAAAGAGTCATTTTGAAATTCCTTTCCATGGTCACTTCTAAAAGAAGATATGAAGTAACCTTTTTCATTTTGAACTCTTTTTGCAAAACTTTTGAAAGCATCGAAAGAATCATTCTTATGAGCTAGAAAAGATACCCATGTGAACATAGAGTAGTCATCTACAAGGACTAGTGCATAATGTTTTCCACCTAAGCTAGCACTTCTAGTAGGTTCTATTAAGTCCATATGGATAAGTTGAAGTGGTCTAGATGTACTTATAACATTTTTGGCTTTGTGAGAGGCATGGTGTTGCTTTCCCATTTGGCATGGACCACAGGTCTTGTCCTTGGAGAATTTTAGCTTGGGAAGCCCTTCCACTAACTTTCCTTTGGATAGACTTTGAAGAAGATCCATGCTTGCATGTCCAAGCCTTCTATGCCACAATCAAGCTTCATTGCTCAAAGACATAAGACACTCAAAAGATTGGTTAGCCAAATTGTCTAAGTCAATTAAGTAGGTATTGCCTTTCCTTTCACCCTTGAAAATGACTTCATCATCCAGCAAAGTGGTGACTCGACATTCTCTAGGATCAAAGGTGACCTTATTACCTTTGTCACACAATTGACTTACACTTAACAAATTATGTTGTAAGCCACTAACTAAAAGAACATTATCAATTAAAGGACACCCATTCTTACCAATAGTTCCAATGCCAATTACCTTACCCTTTTCATTATTTCCAAATATGACATTTCCACCCTCTTTTTCTTTCAATGTCGTGAATAGCTTTCTATTTCCAGTCATGTGCTTGGAACCTCCACTATCCACATGCAAATTGCTTGATTTGGTGGTTGCCACATTTCCCTACACAACAAAAGTGAGTTACCTTTTTTTAGGTACCCAAGCATACTTGGGTCCTAGGGGGTTAGAGGTTGAATGATCCTCTAATTTGAGGGGAGCCTTCCTAATGCAACAACGAATATTAATATGCCCATATTTCATGCAATAATGGCATTGGAGTTTAGACTTATGAGTCTTTCTCCTTTGCACATATTTAGTATGAGTAGGGTGTTTTCTAATACCATGGTCATGTGAATGCATGCATGAACATGTATGATGAGTAGGAGTAGAAGATTTTTTATGAGGATGACCATGCTTTTTGTTGTAAATGTAGGCATGGTTAGCTCTTTGAGTCTTGGCTCTAGAGCTTTAAGAAGTCTTCCTTTTGCCCTTAGGCATAGAAGGCTTAGTGCTAGGAGCACTTTTCTTCCCAATTACCTCAATGCTTAAGGTTTGAGGTTGTGAAGCTCTAACAAATGTAGTTTGAGATGATGAGGAGGCTCCATTAAAGCCTAAACCATGTCTAACTAGTGGTGGTCTTTGTGACACAATCAATGTGTCCAAGGCTTCTTTTCCTTTGTAGAACTTAGAGATTGCACTTCTAAGCTCAATGACTTCTCCTTTAAGAGTGTCATTTTCCTTCCTTAATGAAGCTATAGAAGAAGATGAAGTGGAAAGTCTTTCTACTAAATTTTTAGGTTCTTCATTAAAAGTCCTCAACTCATTTACAAGATCACTAAGAGTCTTATATTCATCTTCTAATTTTGAGCACCTTTTCTTATAAGTTTTTACTTCTGACTTGTACTTGTCATATCTCATGGTTAGAGCCTCTAGAAGCTCTTCATCTATCTCATTAAATTTAAAATTAGAATTAGAATGAGAAGAAGTATTGTCCTCATTTGAAAGATCTTCTTATGCCATGAAACATATATTGGCAACCTCTCTTTCTTCTTCTTCTTCACTTAAGCTATCATCCCAAGTTGCTGACAAATTTTTCTTCTTCTCTTTGTCCCATCTCTTTTTCTTCTTTAATTTGGAACATTCATACTTGATGTGGCCTTGCTTGCCATATTCATAACAAGTGACTTAGTTGGATTTCTCTCTTGCATTAGGAGTTGTCTTCTTGAAGCCTTTTCTTTCCTTTCTTCTTTTGATCAACTCCTTTTTCCTCCTTGAGAGCATTGCTAGCTCCTCCTCTTCCTTGTCACTTTCTTCATCACTTGAGGTGATCTCTACCTTCTTCTCTTTTATTGAAGCTTTGAGAGCTATGGTTTTTCTTTCTTTCTCTGGTTTGTCTCCTTAGCCTCTTAGCTTCTTCATTTGTTCATCTTTTTGCAAGGCCAACTCATGAGTTAAGAGTTTGCCTATCAACACATCAATTGGAACCTTTCTAATTTCTGGATTTGACTCTTGTATGCTGCAAACTCTAGTATCAAATTTATCTAGAGATAGAGTTTTAAGGATTTTTGTGTTTACCTCATAGATAGTAAGAGTTCTTCCAAATTTCTTCATGTTGGTGACAATGGACAAGAGCCTGTTTATCATTTCTGTAATGCTCTCATTGTCTTTCATCATGAAGAGTTTCCATTCGGTGACATACATTTTCAAACGGCTTGACTTGATTAGAGTTGTGTCTTCATGATAGTTCTCTAAAGTCTTCCAAATGGCATGAGCTATTTGATAGTGTTGCACTCTTCCAATCTATTCTCTAGAGAGTGAGCTTAAAAGAATGGCTATTGCTCTTTTGTTCTTGCCATTTGATTTTCGGTGTGCTTCAACCCATTCATCCCTTGGGATTAATTCTTCATTACCATCCACAATCCTGGTGGGTGGCTTCCATTCCTTGATGACCACATCCCAAAGGTCTACCATATCTATGTCAAGATAAATCTCCATCCTATACTTCTAATGAGTATAGTCTATTCCATCAAAGTATGGCTTGAGTTGTGAGTGGATTCCCTCTTGTGCCATGATCTTTGTTCACCCAATGAAGGTTTGATTATGAAGTGAGGCTCTGATACCACTTGTTGGCCCTAAGCACTAAGAAGGGGGGTTAAATTGGTGTATAAAAATTAAAAATTAGAAAGAAAGAAAAGAAACAAGATGAGAGGAACACATGATTTATAGTGATTCAGGTGTAATTTACCTTACGTCCACTCCCCAATTCTTTGAAATTAGGTATTCCACTATCTTTCAAAGGTTTTTCAAGCTAACACCAAACTTTTACACTTGTGTTTTGAAGGCTCACACAACAACCTTTACAATTTGTGTTTTAACAGGCTCACGTAATAACCTCTCTTAGTGTTTTAACAGGCTCACACTATAACCTATTACAGATGGCATTTTTAACAATGACTTAAAGAATAACAAAGAGTAAGTAGCAAAATTGCAAGAGTTTGGGTACAAAGTTATTAATTCTCTTGCATTTATATTTGTTTGGTGAGGTATTTATAGCTTCTACCCACCAAAGAGATGTTCTAATAAAACTGGTACAAAATCATCAAAGTATGCTAGATAGATTTTCGCATTAAAAGCTTAACAATCATTTCACAGTCGTGAATTCCAAATTTCATAAGGACAACACCATTTGTGTCTAACGACTAGTCCACATGGCAGCTTCTGATTAATGCATTAGGAAAATATAGTTGTTGCCTTTCACCTGCTCTCAAAAGTAGCAATCACAATTTATGTTATACAGGATGCGACTCTGGACGTGAATTCCTCTGCCAAAAGTATTCATCTTCTTCTTTTGGGTTCGCGGTCACTACCAATAAGTTCCCCTCGCGATTTTTGACTTTCAACAGTTTCCTGGGACACTTGTCAAGCTGTGATTGTGGACTTGATTACATCTTGAGTTACTTCAAAATTCGCGGTCGCGATTGAGGCAAGCTTTACACCGCAAATTCGTCTATCACTTTTAGAGTTCTTCCTTTGGATGAATTGCAGCCGAGAATTACTCTGCGATTTCATCTGTTTGAACTTCTAGCAAGTCTTCTAATGCATCGCAGTCTCAAATCTTTGGATTGCGGTTGTGATTTAGAAGTTACTTCAGATACTTTGAAGATTAAGATTTCTATCCAACTTCTAACTTAAAGACTTTCATAAAAACTGCAAAACAACACTAAATAAAAGCATTAAAAATGATCAATTCCCTTTGTCAAGATCAAAAGAGGCCCAAGACTTAGGTTTGACTACCCTAGTCAAACAAAGGATGGATGAGGTTTTGTCAAACCATTATTAGTTACATCAAGGCATTTAGTTAAATCATTTAGGCGAACCTTGTATTTCTTCCCAAATAATCTAAATTTGATTGAGCCTGGCTTAGCATACATATGACAATGATTTCCTAAAACCTAAAGAGTTGTAAGGAACTAACTATTAACTCCAAATAAGAAGGTTCTTTGATGTGGCAAAATAATTCCCAGCCTATTCCAATCATTAATTTTGCTGCTTACTTTGCTAACTAGTATCTCTGCAGGTCATTACACTCAATAAACTTTTCACCATACAGTTGCCTTTTTACCAATTTATGAGCTATATCTTTTTCTTTATCTCTCTTGAGAGATACAAGATTTACCAACGTAGCAGTTGCATTTTTTGAGAGTGACTTAGGCACTTGCTTTTATTCTTGGTTGATTTGATGCTTTCCCTTTTCCTTTGGAATCATGAGTGTTTTGGCTTTCTTTAGTTGAGGTTGAGTTGTTGATGATTTTATAACTCTTTTCTTCTTTTGAGCCAACATGGAGGCTAGTTTTCCTCAATCTTAGAGTTGGACTAAAGGAGGATGGTTAGGGATTTTTCCTTGCAGCTTGTTTAAATCTTTTGGTGGATTCGATTTTAAGTGCTATGATAATAGAGATTGTGCAACAGAGATTTAAGAGATATGAAGAAAATGCAAAGCAAGATCATATAAAAAACTTAGGATTTGAGGGTTAAAATAGTTGTTTAATGCTTCCTTCTTATTTAAAAAATATGGCCATTGGAGGTGGCAATGATCGTATTGATAAGGACAATAGTCATTGGACATGATTGATAACTTATTTTATTTTTTAAAAAAAAACTCATCCAACAAGGGTTGCACATTCACAATGATCATTGAAAAAGATGCCAATGATTATTGGTGATTCACAATGATCATAGAGACTAGTAAAACCAAATGAAACAAGCATTGGACATGGTCCTTAGTTAAAACCAATTTTTTAAGGAAACAAAGGAACTTTAAAACTCAACTGATGAATATTTTAAATCAAATTTAATGAAATGATAATGAATTCGACTAAAATTTAGATAAGTTAATCATAAACATTCATAATTAAAACTTTTAGTTAATGAATCTAAAAGATTTAATAGTGATCAAATATTAATTGATGTAACAAAGCTTAAAAGGGAAATTGAGAAAGAGATGAACTTGATTGAAGCTACTACAAGGAATTGCCATCTATCATTCTAAGTTCATTTTCGATGAATTGCATCCTTTCATCATAAAGAAGTTTAGTGAAAAATATTTTTGTCCAGTTTTTTATCCACATTCTTACCATGTTCATCCAAGTTTAGCTTGATGTTGGTGCTCATAGGTGTTTTACAAGGTTTACTATTATCCATGACAAATTTTTTGATTAGCTCTTTTTTATATTTAGCTTGGCTGATGAAGATTCCTATCTTTTCTTATTTGATTTGTAATCTATGGAAGAATTTAAGTTCTCTCATCATACTCGTCTCAAACTCACTCTTCAATACTTTTGAGAAATTTTCACACAAGTAAACATTAGTGGCACTAAATACAATATCATCTATATATATATATGTCTCTATTCTCTTTCTTAGAAAAGAGAGTTGCATCTACCAATTTTGGTGAAATATTTATCTAAAAGAAAGTTTTTCAATCTCTCGTACCAAGCTCTTGGAGCTTGTTTCTAGCCATATAAAGTTTTGGTAAGCTTAAACATATGATTAGGAAAGTAATGGCTTTCAAATCTGGGAGGTTGTTTAATAAAAACTTCCTCTTCAATGAAACCATTAAGGAAATCACTTTTGACATCCATGTGGTACAACTTGAAGTCCATATGAGATGTAAATGTAAGGAGAATTCTAAAGGTTTTAAGCTTAGCTATAGGATGCAAAAGTCTCATCAAAGTCAATCCCTTCTTCTTAGTTATAGCCTTTGGCTACAAACTGAGCCTTTTTCCTAACAATCATTAAGTTTATTTCTATAAACCCATTTAGTTCCAATAACATAATGTTTATGAGGTCTAGAAACTAAGGACCATACTTTGTTTCTTTCACATTGATTGAGTTATTCTTACATAATAAAAACCCAATGTTCATCTTTAATAGCCTCATTTATGGTCTTAGGCTTAATAAGGGATATAAAAGTAAGATTAGTACATGCATTTCTAAAAAATGATCTAATTGTTACCTGACTTGATGGATCACCAATGATAAGATCTTTTGGGTGATCTTTTATGAAAATCTAGTCCCTTTCCTATTAAGTTTGCTCTTCACTAGAAGTTAGAGAAGATGGATCTTCATTTCTTTCATTTCTCAAATCTTGTAGCTTATCCATTTTTTTTTTCTTTCTTCTCCAATATTTAGGTCACTTAAGGGACTTGTAAGATCATCAACATATTTTTCTTTTTCTTGAAGAAGCGGGGTCATATTCATCAAATACAATATGCATAAAGTCTTGTACAATAAAAGCTATTTTATTAAAGACTCTATACCCTTTGCAAGTGGTAGGGTATCTATGGAAAATTTCTTCATCAAATTTGGAGTTAAATTTAATAAGATTGTCTTTAGTGTTTAGAATAAAGCATTTGCAACCAAAAATATTGAATATGCAATCTTAGGCTTTCTATTGTTTCATAACTCATAGGAAGTTTTTTTCAACAAGGGTCTCACTAAGACTTTATTTAAGGTAGCAAAAAGTGTTTATAGCTTCAGCCCAAAAATACTTCGGAAGATTTTACTCATTCAACATGGTTCTAGCCATTTCTTGAAGAGTTTTATGTTTCCTTTCCACTAGACTATTTTGTTATGGAGTTCTAAGAGTTGAGAAATTGTATGAGATACCATACTCATTACAGAAGCTATGAAACTTAGTATTCTCAAACTCACCTTCTTAGTCAATCCTAATAGAAGAGATTTTCAAATCCTTTTGATTTTGAATTCTCTTGGTAAAGGTTTTAAAAACATCAAAGTAAGAACCCTTATGTGAGAAGAATAAGACCCAAGTGTATCTAGAAAAATCATCTACAATGACAAATGCAAAATGCATGCCTCCTAAACTAGCTTCCCTAGTGTGATAAAAAAATATCCATGTGAAGCAATTGCAATGGTTTAGAAGAACTTGCCTTATATTTGGCTTTGAATAAAGATTTAATTTATTTACCTATTTGACATGCTTCACAAACTCCTTTCTTTGTGAACTTGCTTTCAGGTATAACTTTAACCAAGTCTCTTCTTTTTAGCTTTTTGAGGAGTTCCATGCTAACATGTCCTAGCCTTCTATGCTAGGTTTTATCTTTATCAACTATTGAAACTAAACACTTTACATTATGGTTAGCAAGAAAGTTTAAATCAATCACATAAATATTATGAACTCTTATACCAAAAAACATAATTTTATTATCACTCATCCTTAATAAATAACTTACTTATGGCTTAAACATAACTCTAAGGCTTTTGTCACATAGCTGACTTATACTTAGCAAGTTGTGTATAAATTCATCAAGTAGTACTTTATTAAGGATATGTGAGTCATCATTCTTAGCAACTTTACCTATGCCAACAATTTTGGTTTTTCCATTGTCTCTAAAAGACACATTTCCAAACCTTCAATCTTTTCAGAATAAGAGAAGAACTTTCTTTCTCCTATCATGTGGTGTGAACATCCATTATTAAGATACCACTCTTACTCTCCAACTTGGGATTCCAAACACACCTATAAAATAAAGAGGATTATATATTAGGTACCTAAACTTTCTTGGGTCCTAGTGCGTTAGCTCTTGTAATTGCTCATCATGCCTTCTAACTTGGCAATGATAGACAATATGGACATATGTACTACAATAGAAACAATCACCATTAACGTGAGCTAGTATCTTACTTCTTAGTGGTACATACATATAGTGTCTCTTAGACTTGTATCTCTTTTGAGTAGTGTGTCTAGGAGTATTTCTTATGTGATGAAGTCTTTTGTGTTGCGTATGTCTATACTGATAATTATGTCAATTTTTATGTCTTTGCACACTTTGCCTCTTAGGGCACACTTAGCCTCTTGGGCTTATAAAAGTGATACATGTAAGCACAATTTGCTCTAAGGGGAGCATTTCTCAATTGTGTATGATTGTGTTGAGATTTTCCTCTTAAGCCATTATTTGTTGCATTTTCCCTTTTAGAAACCTTTTGTTTCATAATAGAGTTAGAAACATTATTTTCTTTAGACTTAACAAAAATTGTTTGAGAAGTGGAAGGAGTCATTAAAGTAGTGGCATTGTAACCTAATCTATGTTTGATGAATGAAATTTTTTGAGTCGCAAAGATGGAGTCTAAATTCTCCTTTCCTTTAGTGAACATGCTAAGATTTTCCTTTGCTTAAGGTTCCCAACTATGAGAGACTCTACCACCTTAGCATGAGTTTCTTGACTCTTATCATATTTTTTCAAGGATTTATTCTCTTTTTAAAAAAAGAGGAATTGGACTTGAAAGTCTCAATACCTATAGTGAGTTTGCATTTATAGAGTATAACTTATTATTGGAGAAGGAGTCAAAAGGATTTACTTCTTTGGTACCAACATTATCACTGTCATTATAACTGTTGGATGTGTGTTCACTTAAGGATTCATTTAATTGCTCCTCAGTTGTCATGAGGCAAAGGGTTGGAAAGTTCCTTTCTTCTTTCATCTTCTTAAGGTTCAAAATCACTAGCATCATACCAAGTGGTTTTGTACACTTAATTTCCTTTCTTGGAGGTGTATTTTCTAAAAGGGGGCTTGCTTTTCTTAATCTTAGGACATTCTAATTTTATATGCCCTTTCTTATTGGATTTATAGTAGGTGAGTTGACTCTTGGTGCCTCTATTCCTATAGTTCCTTACCTTTCTACCCTTTTTATTTGAAAGGAATTTCTTTACTTGGTTATTGATGAAGGCAAGATGTTCATCTTCATTAATATCTTCATCATCACTAGAAGAGGAAAAAGTAAAAGGAGTTTCAAAATGTACCACTTTGGCTTTCAATGCCAAGTCTTTCTTTCTTATCCCTATATTTTCAACAGGCTTCTCTAGCTTATGAGCCAATAACTTTCCCATGAGCTCAACAAGTGATAGGACTTCCAATTTGTTAGCTTCCTTTATAAATATCTTCTTAGCTTCCCACTTATCTTTAGGAAGTGTTCTCAAAATTTTTACTACCATGTTTTTATTTGTATATAACTTTCCTAAGGTCTTAAGAGTGCCTATAATGTCTATGAATTTGTTGTACATCTCAGTAATAGTTTATATATATATATATATATATATATATA
>CATIWR010018476.1:0-13942 GCA_949677035.1 Omphalea diandra | reverse complement strand
TCTTGATCTGTCTATTATTTAAAAACATATATCTGATATTTATCTCTATATATATATATATATATATATATATATATATATATATATATATATATATATATAATGTAAATAAACATTTTCATGATAGGTATTATTGAGAAGCATTCCAAGGTAAACATTTCCTTGTTATTATACATGTGCGGACATAATCCTTTCATTCTTAATCATGATTAACACATAGGAAGCTTCCATATAATTTGTCACCAAATTCAACTAATTCTAGAGATTTGGCATTTCATTCAGACATCTGGGCCCATTTAAAGCTCAGTTTTTTAATTATGATATTTGATTCTTTCTATAATTGGATTTAACTTCTGCATAATAATAATAATAATAATGGACTGAGTGATACGCAAGGGCAGACGTAGGATCTGAACATAGCGAGTCAAAATCTGGCTTGACTTGCTTCATAAAATTAATAGTTCTATTAGTTTAAATATTATTAATGGAGATAATATGTCATATCTCAATGCTTAAAAAATATATTTTTATAAAAAATTACAAAATTCAATTTTGAATATATCCTTTCTTAACATATAAAAAGCCAATTCCACATAAGCTGAAAAGGTCATAAAAATATTTTAAATCTTTAAAATGACCATAAAATTAAAGTATTAATGATACTTATCCAAAATTGTCTTAATGAAATTAATACGAAAAATATAATTAAAATTAAAAAATATGTTTTTTCATATCAAAAATAATTACAAAATATAAGAATTTAATTATATATGAATAAATATAAAAATCAATAGAATTTTAAGCTTATTCAATTGATTCATGAAAAAAAATGTAAATAAATTTTCTATTTTCTTCATTGATATTGAAATTATTTTAATTAATATTATTTTATCTAGAATTGTTAAAATAAAAATAATAATAAATTTTATTTAAATTGAATTTAAATAAACAATTCAAGTATAAAGATTGTATAAATTTTATTTAATAGTTATATTAATTTTATAATGAAAAATAAAAATATATAAATTTTTAAGATGACAATATAGAGTAAATTGACGGGAAAAAAAAACAATTACTGGTATGATTTTCCAAAGTTGATAGATATTATAATGGAGATTAGGTTACAAAGATCCAGACTGGATGGTGCGTAATCATCGACTTCCGCCTTCTAGATGCATGAAGCGCCAAAAGTAATTCGTAACAATTCCAAGTATTGAATCTTTTGTGGATCATTTCCTCTCTTCTTCCGTCACTACTAGATATATTGATGCCTATAGATTGGATAATTTTTTTTATTTAACTCAGTTCAATTTGATTAATTGAGCATTTACAAAGTTTTGAGTTTCGAAATATTTAACTCAAAAAAATTAATTATTAATTATTTGAAAAAATATATTATTATTCTATATATTATAATCATGTAACATGTTTTTTTTATTAATATATACAAACACATACATAGGTTAGAAACATGACACGCTCTTTCTATAAAGGCGTACCAACTTGTATAATCCATGCACATATACTTTTCGCAAGTAATGTAAGATATCAAATAACGAGCCCACTATATGATTTCCACGAATGAGAGATATCATATCTCTTATGTTCATATATATATATATATATTTTTTTTCTTTTGATTAATATACATAAACACACATCAGTTATATTTAAAATACATATCAGAATTTTAATAAATATATTAGCATATGAATAAAATATATATTCTGTTGTTCTTATATACTATATATAATAGAAATAATAATGAATATTTTAGTATTAATAAAATGATTTATTCATTTTATATGGTTTAAATAAAAGAATGAAATAACTAAAATCTAAATTCAGATCATGAGAATTTTTTTAAAAACTTGAATCAGACAGACGGAATAGTATCAATTTGATTTGATTTTTTATTTAAAATAAATAGTGTTTACCCTTATTAAAATTTACCAAATAGGTTCAAAACAAGAGGAAGTTCAAAATTTGTCATAGTGCAATTAGGTTGTTACCAAATCTGTTAATGGAATGGTGCAGTCAGTTTGCGTGTAGGTATGTCAACCTGGTTAACAAGACAGGAATATTATATTCTTCTAATTCATTGCAACAAGAAAAAGGATTGTTACTATTCATTTTTCACATTATTTAAGAAAAATATTTAATATTTTATCAACTCACTATTTGTAATATATTTCCTCAATTGTACCCACAATTATATTTAATGAGAAAATAAATATATTTTTCTAATTTAGTAATTAATAAGAGTAAATTAGAAAGATTGTTTATAAATATTTTTTATTTAATAAAAATGGGCATATGTTTGAGATATCAAAAAAAATAATGAACAACGAATGAAGTAATTTTTTAAATTTGTTGCAAGTAGCAACATCTTTCATACTATTCCCTCCGTTCACGTATAAGTGTCAAATAAGGTTTTTTTTCACAATTTTTAAGATAATCACAACTTTACTTTAAATGGATAATTTTATCCCTATTAAAATATCATTAACTCTAACAAATTCTCTTTTTTTAATCTTTAACATGTACACAATTTTCTGATAATTACACCAATTAAAATTCCAACTAATGATAGAAACTCTTATTAAAACTGGCAGTACTGCTCATATTATTACTGTTATCAAATTCACAAGCCATGGTGTTTTTCATCAATCCAGTTTTTGTTTCCTCTTCTAATTTCATATCAATATATTTGTGACATAAGAGTAGTAATTATACCAATTTAGATGACTTTTGATACTCCCTCCATACTAATTGCATCAGTAGTATAACTTTGGAAAATGATTTTTATTATCTTGAAAATGAATAAAATTAAATTTAAGGGTAAATTTGAATTTTTACTTTTTTTTTGCATTGATTTCCTAATTTAACACTTATTTGTGAATAAAAACAAAATCCTTATTTGACACTTATTTGTGAACAAATGGGGTATTTAATAAAAATAATAGCAATAAATGCCAAAATAATTTTGCAATTAAGGTATTATCTCCGTCCTAAAATTTCAATCAACTTTTTTTTTGCACACATATTAAGAAAATATAGGTAATATGATTTAAATAATTGATTTTATATTCTTTTTCTAAATATACCCTCACATTCACATTAAAATAAATAATAATAAATATTCTTAAAATTGTTAATTTTTAATATAAAATTAAAGATAATTAATATTATAAAGTTGGCTAATATAAATCGAATAAATGAATTTAGTAAACCAAGATTTCAAATTTTTTATTAGGAAAATTTTATTTTAAAAATATGTATCAAACAATTATAATCTATTGAAATTTACCATCAAAGAATTAATTTTATTTAATTTTCCAATAAATGCATTAAATATTTGATGTTATAAATTTTTTATAACAATGCATTAAGTAGGGTATAATGGGTAATTAATTAATTAATTATAGTATAAAAAAAGAAAATGAACTATATTTTAAAATGGACGAAAAAGAAAATCTAAACTGAAATTTGGAAATAAAGAGAATATAAAATTGCATGTACATTTAATTCAATGATAATTTAAATAAAATTCGATAATAACATTAACTTTCATTAACCCAGCAATGGCAACGCATATGAGTTTCGAGGAACTGCGAAAGGAGAAGGGCGGATGGTGAAATCAAGTGACGTTGATTTGCCAAGCAACTAATTTCAAAACCTGTGGGTGTATTGGCCTATATATTTCCTTGCTTTCTACAACAAACTCCCCTGGAGACTGCGTACAGCACTTTAAATTTTTAGATGAACTCAATTTATCAATTAAAATTAGGAGTCTTTTATTATATATATATATAATACGTGACATTATTTATTTAAAATTAGATATTAAATATAAATTATCTAATAATAGTTTTCTATAATCAATTAGTGTACATATTTTGTATATGATTATATATATTTAGTTTAATAAATTTTAAACAAATAATGTCACATGTTAGATAGACATATAATAGAAGGTTCATAATTTTAGTTAGCGAATTGAGTTTACTCAAAACTTTCTCATAATAACGAGATTATGAAACTTTACTTGATATTTTTTTTTAAAAAAAAGTTTTAGGTTAATAAAATTATAGAAGAAGCTTTTAATAAAAATAATATCATAATCTTGGATGTGGCTAACTCTTATCTTTTTCTTTTTTTTTTTTTTTTAATATACAGGTGATACACACCATGGGAAGATTGAAGCTTCATCAGTTTTCTTACAACTATACATTGATTCAAAATGTAAATCAATGATAATTTTTTTTTAATAGAAAAAATCTAGAATTGCTATAGTACATATTTTTATATTAGTGGAGATTATGTCACACTTACCCACTTGATTTATAGTAACATTTCCAGGATTAGTTATCACTGACCATGGCGATAGTCATGCATCAACTTCCAAAACCAGTTTTGTATTGAATCTTGATGTGGGTAATTTCTTTTTAAACTAATTTCGAAAGCTAAGATTTGGATTGTACCAAATACATGGCAGTACAACTGTGAATTAATTTTTTTTATTTATTTAAGGTGCATACACTAAATTGGTCCTTTTACTATTTAAAAAAGTTTGATTAATGATAAAATTGATTTTTAAATTATTTAAGAATATATCTCTTATTGTTTATTTGAAAACCAATCTCAACTGCAAGTGATTAAATTTTAATTAAAATTTATCTTTGAATAGATTCAGAATAAGAGTTATATATTTAAATAATATCAAAGTTAATTTTATCTTTGATTTAACTTTTAAATAGTTAAGAATTAATTTGATCTTTAAATCTTTATTTAATTATGGATAATAACATTAATGCTTGGTAATTTAATTAATCAATTGATGACCGCAAATTGCAGTAATACACGTATAAAAAACCTTTAAAAAATATTTATACTATTAAATAATTTAAAAAACAATGCAGCCAATTGAAACGCAGAAAATTATCTAATACCAAATCACCTCCTAATTTGAGGTTTTAACGATCAAAATCCATAAGATTATTCAATACCCTATCAAAATCCACTTATGATTTTCTTATCACCAATCGAAACAATAAAGCATTCAATCCAAATCTAGAGAAATTCATCAACACAGTCTTCTCAGCAATCTAACCCCCTACCATGACACAATTAGCCGAAGCTTGGGGCTTCTACCTCCACTCGATCCCCTCCTGCTGTTGAGCGGCTTGAAGCCACTCAATGGCGCAAAAAATGCAAGCATGGAACTGATAATTAGTCCGATTGGTAGATAACGTGTTGGTTAGGACATGGTAGTTAAAAGCAGTGACACCCTTCTCCGGCGCCCCTCCATTTCTTTCCCCTTTCTTCTCCACTCGACAGATTTTTTTTTTTTCCCCCGTCCCTTCCTTTCTTATCTTCCGTACCTTTGCTTCAGATTTTTGTTGGATATAGTCAACAAATTTTTTTCCCATGGTTTTTGCTGCAGTCTGCAGCTAACATTAAAATTATTATCCATCATTGCTCTAACTAGTCCTTCTTTTTGGGTTATCTTAATGCAACCTTATCAAATTAAAGAAACCATTAGTCATTGGTTAGATTAGTTTTTTTCTTTTCCACTCTTGATTTTTGTGTTTTAACTAATTTATTAAGAATACAAACATGACTAGGCAGCCATTTTAGAAAGTTAGTACCACCAAATCAGGAATATCTCAACATGTGTGGTTTGGAGACAAGTTTCTCCGGTCATCATTTTGTTTTTCCAATTTTTTTTTCTTCCTCACATGTGTCCATCCATGCTTCTTGGAAGCTCATTCCTTCGTGTCCCTTCCCTATAAAATCCTGTTAAAGAATGTAACACAAAACCACCATCTCTTTCCCTCTCTCTAATCTTTGAGGATATATACCTATTCATGCATGCGAATGGGCAAGCTTACTAGTAATCCATATTTTCAACAACAACATCCTAAGAGCCAAAAACCCACCAAGAACAAGAAAAAACCTGTCAAGATTACATTTATTTCCAGCCCAACAATGGTTAGAGCTACCAATGCTTCTGAGTTTCGAGCAATCGCTCAAGCGTTAACAGGGAAGGATTCCAAAATTGTTGATTCTTGGGATCCTTGTACAACTAGCAATGAAGAAGCTGCTAAACAAGTTCCCAACCATGAAACTCCATGCTTAAAAATGAATGGTGAAAGTGCGGATGATGCTTTTTCAAGCTATACTTCCTCGTCCATAGAGATGGAGGATAGTTTCTTTTGGACATATGTTTCAGAGAGCTTCTTTGAATTTCATTCGCCTTGTGTTTTACTTTGATTAGAGAGTTCATGTGCGCGCTTATGTTTTTTCGTACTAGTTTAAGGGAGGAATTGGAGTTGGGGAGACCAAGTCCTGCACTGCTATAGAAATATCTCATGTCAGAATTGAGTAATCACGTCCGAAATACCAGACTTGCGCTCTTCTTTGAGCTCAGGGTTTTGATTATCATTCTGAACATTTTGATACTTTTACGTGTCATTGTCGAAGAGGTCATTATCATTTGGAATCTCTAATAACTAGACTAGGAAATTTCTCCACCTTGGCATGGTGCATGAACGGGGAACGTACTCTTCAAGTCTTTTGGCCTCATTCACAAAGAAATAAAAAGCTGTCTCAGATATGCAGAGATAATAAGCTTTTCAGTAGCCAAGAACTAAACGAGACCTTTACCCACAGCCTAAAGACTCCAAACAAATTTGCATAAAAAGTTTCTGCTGTCTATAAAAATCTTGCAGCATTTCTACAGTGAACTATCTAACAATTTATACAGAACTTACATTTTAAAAGACCCCAATTGCTATGAATCACAAGAAGGTGATTCATTTTGGATTTTGGCGGTAAAATAGTTAAAAAGTCCATAACCATTCCAATTTTCCTGACCAACAAAAGCATCACATCCAAAGCAGATTACACTGCCAATAAAAGCTCAACGCAAATAAAGCAATCATGGACAAAGCAAACCAGAGATTACAACCTACAATTTACATGACACACTAGCACAAGATTTACGGTCTAACCACTTAAAAACAACAAGACCAAAAGGATTTGTGAATCAGGTCCTCACAATTTTTTTTGTTTTGCATCATACATCAGGCAGCAAGTCCTTCCAATTTCCTCGTCTAAATCAACATCCTGACTAAACTCTCCTAAGTTGGGTTGCCAACAACCAGTGCGTTCATCATTTTTCACCCCTCAATTCCCATCATCAGCCGATTTTAAGTAGAGAGTTT
This sequence comes from Omphalea diandra, assembly GCA_949677035.1. Lineage (NCBI taxonomy): Eukaryota > Viridiplantae > Streptophyta > Magnoliopsida > Malpighiales > Euphorbiaceae > Omphalea > Omphalea diandra. Next base: position 6,713 of record CATIWR010018476.1, on the reverse strand, counting down.
CACCTCCATCGCTACCACCACCTCCAGAGCTGCCCACTCGCCCTTCAGCAGACCCTGCACTGCCAATTTCCTGCTTGCTTCCACCTGCCATTCCTCTGCCACTATCACGGCCAAAATCAGGAAACCCTCCGCTGCCTCCTGCAGTGCTGGCCTCACTTTGCAACATATGAAGTCCTTGGCTTCCTCCTGAGCTCATGCCAAGCTGGCTGTGCAAGGCTTGCTGTTGTTGCAGGGCTGCAAACTGCTGCTGAGTGTACAGCATGGAGGATCGTGCAGCCATAAGGGATTGTGGTGTCATCTGTTGAGCTTGCTGGTGCTGCATGTATTGTGCTCCTGGCTGCATAATCCCGCTTGAAGGAAACTGCAAGGAATATTCTAAGAGATTACCACTGATGAATTACAAATGACAACCTGCTTTCACCATGGTATAGTGATGTCAAGCACAAACCTCCAACCTGCTTTCACCATGGTATAGTGATGTCAAGCACAAACCTCCTTCCATAATAACAAATCAATGCCAGCATTCACGTACTTAACTTTCCAAAAGGGATTCATACCTGGGCATGTACAGCAGGTGGTTGGGGTTGAGAATCAGCAATTGCAGCCAGGTACATGAGGTTTCGCTGTAGCCTTGCTTGGTTCCTATGATCAAAATAAAAATCTTTTTCAGCATTTTAAATATTAAAAAACTTCCAGATATGGTTGGTTTACTTTTGGATAATTAATAAGGCACTTCCATTCACTGCTTTTCTACTATTTGCTAAACCCTTAAATTCATCCTTCAATATTCTGAACAGTTAACAGAGAGAGATTCAGCTGTGGTTCCAACCACAGTTGGCTGAGATAAACATTGACTTGCTGCAAAACTGATGCCTGACAAGTGCTCTAGCACCTGATTTGCAATTATGGATTCCTTTTTTATCAAGTATATTATAGTCACTATTGCATTTTCTTTATTGCAAAATCAAAATTCATAAAAATTACTTTTCATAAACCAAAAGCGAAACATTGAAATTCCTAAGAAAATTAAACCAGAATTAAAAAAGGATAGCAGACTTGGTTTGACAGAAGAAAAATCATTGTCATCAAGGAAATCAAATGAAAGTTTGAGATAGAAAATAAGTAGAACACATGCACATAATCTCTCAAGAGGCACTGATCATCTGAAGTTTTATTAATATCATTATCAATTATTCTAGTACTCCTAAAGACAGACAAATGCATAATTTGGATTTAGAATTATAATGGACCAGTTACGTTTAATACAGTGCCAAGATAAATGAATAAATAAAAGAAACCTATATTTGTAAAGCTTATTTGAAAAATATCTCAAGGAACACCAACTATTCAATATATCCAAAATAGGATGGCTTTCCTACCATATTGTCCTATCAATTTTAAGGCTACGTTAGCGGTCCATCCACCACATATGAACTGCATTATTAGCAATTGTGATGTCTCTTAACCGAGAAGACAAACATAAGAATTACTTTCAATTCGAGCTTAAGAAGGCTAGTGCTTACTCTGCACACTCGCTGAGTTTCCCTGAATTCTGGCTCTCAACAATCTTCAAAATCAATGATTTGTTCTCATCCAGATACTGCATGCATGGAGAATGAAGAATTGGAGAATGAAGAATTGGAAAATGAAGCAATAAATGGCAGTATTAGCAATCAGCACACGACAAAATATGAAGACAAAAATTGTTCCAATTTATTTTCTGAAGAAAAATATCCTGCAAGATAATTCTAGCCAGAAACATATTAATGAAAGGATAAGGAAGCAAAACAGGATAAAATGCTTTGAGGGAAATAAATTCATATCCTAAGCAATTAAAAGTTTTAGAATCTCTCTCTCAGAGATACCTAAACATAAAAGAAGTATTGAATTAGAGAGCAGCAAACTTAAAGTCCCAGGAACAGTTACTGCAAGCAAAATCCATATTCATACAGGAAACTATCCAAATAGTGTAAAACATAGGTTCATTAAACTCTAGTTGTACCACTAAGTATAAAATATATATGATTTGACAAAAATTATAATATGACAATTTTGCCGTTAGCAAGGCATATTTAGAGCCTGAAAATCTCAACTTCATGACATGCTAACATATCTCAACCCAGGAATGCTATGGCCAAATAGCATAGAAGAAAAATCTAGTACTAGTTTCATATCGTATGTATCTCTAGTTATCATAAGGCATCTGCTGAGGGCCAAGCTAAGTACTTTCCAATTTACCATTATTAGAAGTCAATGATATATGAACACTAGTGAAACTGTTGATAATAAAAATGTAACAGACTTCATACCATATTAGCTTAAGCATTTGTGGTTAAAGGATGATTCGAACTGAAAAAGTATAAATGTGACTTCACTATCTTTCCAAGTTTGCGGGCTTAAGACTCAAAAATATTCAAAAATTTGTTCATGGCGCAAATTTCCTGATTTTGTAAGCTTAAAGACCTATTATCTATCTTCTACTTTACACTTAGTCCATACTTAAGATGGGTCACTTGGTTTTGATCCATTAACTTTCCTAGGGCAGTTCAAGGATTGTCAAACTAAAAAAAAAAGGTACAAATTTATAGTCTCTCTTTAAATTGCTATTACAACCTAGCTAGTGAAAATTTATAATGATGGCATAATGCAGAAACATTGAGAAAGAACCATTTTACGAACTATATATATATATATATATATATCAAGAAGGCAAATTATACAATAATCCCAGAACACTGGAAAATAGTATTCACTCTCTCACAAATACGTGGGTATTCACACTCCATATTAATAGGTGGATCCATGTGTTTGTATGTAAAGAAGTACTATATTCAAGTGTTCGAGGACCACGAATAATTTCCCTATTAAGAAAGGACCACTTCGGCAATAAAGTGAACATATCAAAACAAATGACCGTGCATCAAATGGGAAGAACTAAAAAAGGACCATCAATCTTTAAATTGTATCAAGAAACACTATCACGGACTCTATAGGAAGGGTAGGATACAATCTGATTCAATAACTTGCATTCATTTATATTCTAATCATGACTATCAATGGCAGAAAAGTTGAAATTACTTGCATATAAAGTTCAAGCTAGTTGCATTCGTATAATGTAAGAAAGCCCAACAAAATCCATATCAATCCTCGAGATTTACGCTATCCACAGAAATATTAATTATGTATAAGCACCACCTGAATGATTCTGCCAATCAAGTTATTTAGATATACCAAAAAAGAAGACGATTTTTTCACAAATTTGTCATGCTCACCCACGAGGTTCAACCACTGGTTTCTTCAGCTAGCCTAAGATATGCAAATGGCAAATGGTCCCTAAGTGTTCTAATTATTTTCTTTGATTTGCATTTCTCCTTGCTCATTATGATCTCTCTTAGTCCCAGATTTGGACCCAGCAAGGATATTAGATTTCAACAAAACCAAATGTTTACTTTTATACTATCAAATAGAGGGCTAAAGGGAAGGAATCAAGTCCGCACAACATGCTCTAAAAATCAATGCCAATGAAATTTCAAATATTAATTCTTAAGACTATCAAACTATTTTGACTTCAAGGGCAAAAACACAACTAAAACATTTATTAGCACTTTCCATTCTTTATTCCAAGAAGCAGGCTATGTACCGACATTTTTTATTCAATGTGTTAGGCTTAAAACCCAAGCATTTTGACTACTCAGTTCGAACTTGTTTAAAATAATAATAATGATTAGGGAGATCCATCAATTTAATAAGCAAGAAGGAATAAAAAATTATCAGAACTCTAACGGAACGCCAAGAACAGTGACGAATAGGATGATGGTATATATCATTTATAGTAAGCTGACTACTGCCAAAACAACCGAAGGGAAGGAAAATTCAGTACAGGCCAAGTTTTGGTACTGAAGAAATTACAGAGAAAGGAGTTGGTACAAAAGGAATAGCAATCGAGAGAAAAGTTTTGAGCTTTGCTATATGGGGAGAATAAGTTAAAAAAGAAGCAGAAACATGAATACCCAGTACCAGAAATCTCTCTAAAAAATGAACAAAAGTTTAGAGATATTAGGAAGATAAATAGTATGGAAAAGAGGTGATCAAAGCAGTAGCAAATAAAACATGAAGGCAATAACAAAAGACGAAGCCATATGTCAGACTGAGAAGTGAGCAGCAGAAATCCATTAATTAGTGATGAGGAAAGAGTACAAGGAGAATACCCAGTCATCAGAACTGACCAAATTTCAGTAACGGCTGATAAAGGGGTGGGAAAAGATCAAGGACAGAAACCCATGTTACCAATACACATTAAAATTACAACGACAGCTAAAAAGGCACCGCTGATAAAGAAAGAAAGAAACATACACAAGAAAAACTGAATAAAGAGAAGAAAAAATAAGTGAAAGCAACATGGACAGATATCCTTAAAAATGGAGAAAGAATCGTAAAAAAGAAAAGAAGCAGAAAGCAAGCAAAGAAAGACAGTAGTGCAAGAACAAGTGACAAAGAAAGGCAAAGGACGAAAGAAAGAAGAGAACAGAAGAGAAAGAACCTGTTGAATATGATCGGTAGTGACGTTGTTGGGATAATAGGCTGCCATCATGGGCTGCATCTGCATCAGGTGCTGCTGCATTTCTTATGCTTATATATAACTTACAACAACACAGAGACTGTGTAAAGACAAGACCACTGCAAAGAACGAAAAAGGAGATAGATGCCTTTGTTTTTTTTTTTTTTTTCTACACTGATTTCGCTTTCTTTCTTTCTACTCCCTCTAACAGTAACAGACATAAGACAGTAGGGAGACAGTGAGCTTTCCTCCGCTCATATCCTCCTCCACCTAGATATTATGATTCATGAGACAGACAAGAAAAAGGGTTTTTGGGTTTTTGCTTGGTTTGGTTTGGCTTGCTGGTAAAACACACACCAGTCAGACATCTCTGCTTCTCTCTCTAGAGAATTGGAGAGTCACGTGATGGGAAAGACATCATGGGTACAAACAGCGAGATAGGGGATGAGTATGGTCGTTTGACCTTGTGCTTCATTGTGATGGCATCCCTCACATTTAACATGACAGTAAAGGACTTGTCTGCTGCTGGCGGTGAAAATTACCTTCTAAATCACGTTATTACGTCGTTATTAATAATTTAATATTACATTAAATAAAATTATTACTTTCAAAATTAAATATTATTTTAAAAAATTATTTTATAATACATTATTTTTATAATTATTTATTAATATTAATTAATTTTTAAAATTTTATTATTTTTTTCTTTTTATAATAATTATTTTTTATAATTTATAAAAATAATTAATTAAATATAACATAACATTTTATTTATATAATAAAATCTATTAAATACGATTTTTAACATAAATATAAAAATTTTAAACTACAACTATTATAAAATAAATAGAGTATTTTTATTATTAAATTAAATAAAATTAAATTTTATTAAATTAAATAAAAATTATTATCTACTATTAAAATTTTCATGATGATATTATTAAATGATTTATTATAAATTTCACATACTGTTGAACCGCTGGCTCTAGTTTTGCTCTCTATGTTTTTATTTTTTCATCTAAAACTCTTTTTTATTAATTATTTAATTTCAATTAAAATCTAAATTCAAAATTTTTCGACGTCAATCTAAGAGATGATTTCAGAGTCTTCAAACTCAAAATTTATTGATTTATCAAGTGATTTTAATAGTATATTCTTTATATTTGCTTCATTCATTAAAAAATTATTTTTTTAACATATTAATCTTAAAAATTAGATACAAATAAATAAGAAATGAGTAAATCTTGATAATTATTTATTTAATTAATAAGCCAATAAAATAATATTTTTCATGATAGCCAAAGTGTTGAAATATTTTTTTTTTCTTCTTAGACACTATATTTAATATTAATAAAAACAATATAATGAATGAGTCAAACTGAAGCTTAAATTTTCATAACTAATTCATTTGATTTTATTCAACGCTTATCTAATGAACAAATTAAATTTGAGCTCAATAAAATTCAACTAATCTAAATTTACGAATCATTTTAAAAAATAAGAGTTAGGTCTTACATGATTTTGCAAATTATTATCTTATTTCTAATTTAAATATTATGTAATTGTATTCATAATATGCATAAAAATACTTATAAGAGAATTTATATTGAGGAAATATAAATATACATACATATAAATGATATTTTATTTCAAACATAGAGTATAAACATGTGATATTTTATTGTATAAATTATCAAAAATTTATTTATCATTTTATTTAAAATAAATAATATTAAACTTAACTGATCTCTTTATATCCATCTTTCACGAATTAAGTGATATTTGAAGTAATTGATTTATAGTTGTAGATGAAAAGAAATTTTAAAAGTAGTCACATCTCCCTTTTTTGCATTTTACGGTTATTATTTTATTAATTTTATTGTTATTATGATTTACACTCTATTTGGATGGGGTGTTTATAATGGATTGGAATGATTATTAATAGAATTGAATGGATTGGTTTGGTTTGGAAAGAGAGTGTTAAATTATATTTATGTTTGGGATGGTAGGAATTGAATGAAATGGTTTGAAAGTAATTTTGTTTGTTTGCACTGGAATGAAATGAAAGGTTAACTTAAAAATTGACAAAAATACCCTTATACATACAAATATAATTTTCTTTTATTTTTTCATTTATCAAATATTTAATATTAAA
>CATIWR010018473.1:0-10531 GCA_949677035.1 Omphalea diandra | reverse complement strand
GCCCTAACAGATCTTCTAACAGGTAATGGTTCAACTATAACAAGCTCCAGAGGATTGTCAATAGGAGGAGGAAGATTAATTACACCCTCACCACCACCACCACCTACATGAACCGAAACCCTTATAATCCTTTCATATGATAATGGTAAAGGAATAGTTACAATTTTATTTTGTACACTATAAATAGGCAGTTGAGAAATGTCCAGATCAGCAACATCCATCTCAAAAAACTTTGCGGTCAAAGACTTTATAATCCTTGTGCCGCTTGTAGGATAATAGAACTTATATCCTTTAGAATGGGTTGGACCCAATAAAGTAATAATGGGTAGTTCTAGGGTTAGTCTTTTTCTCATTTGGATTATATATTACCTCAGCAGGATAACCCCAAATACGAAATGGCTCAAACTAGGTCACCTACCAGTCCACAACTCAAAAGTTGTTTTAGGTACAGATTTACTAGGGACATGGTTCAAAATATAAAGGGCAGTTTTAATAGTTTCACCCCATAAGAATTCAGGTAAGTTAGATCTACTCATCATGCTCCTCATCATATCTTTCAAAGTATGATTGCACCTTTCAGCGACACCATTTTGTTCAGGACTACCAGGCATGGTATATTGAGCAACTATTCCATATTCTTGCAAATATTTGGCAAACTCTCCCATATGTTGACCAGTCTCATTATATTTGTCTTAATATTCACCCCCACAATCAGACCTCAAAATTTTAATGACCTTTCCCAATTGTTTCTCAACCTCAGTTTTGAAAATTTTGAACATCTCAATGGCATCAGATTTCTCCTTTATCAACTACAAATATCCATAACGAGAAAAATCATCAATGAAAATAATAAAATACCTCTTGCCACAAATAGTAGATGAATAAAGTTTACTAATATCAGTATGGATAATCTCCAGAAGATCTGAATTTCTATTAGCACTTTTCCTTTTATTTTTAGTCAATTTACCCCTTATACAATCCACACAAATATCTAGATCTTCAAAATCAAGAGAAAGAAAAATGTCATCTTTCACTAGTCTTTCAATTCTTTCCTTTGATATATAACCTAAACGTTTGTGCCACAATGAAAAAGATTTTTCTTTAATTAAGGATCGTTTGGCCATAACATTGGTTTTACAAGAAGGACCGCAATCACTAGTATCATCCAAACACAATCTATATAAATTATCAAATAAAACACATTCACCGATCAATTTAGAATCTAAAAGCTTATTGGCTCTTCCATTACCAATAGTAAAATGATATTCAATCTTATCCAAAACAGAAACAGAAATCAAGTTTTTTCCAAAAATGGAACATAAAAGGTATTCTCCAAAATTAGATAAAATTCGGATTCTAATATTAAGCTGATATACAATCTTATCTAAAATAGAAACACAAATCAAGTTCAAGACCCCTAAGTTTGGTTTGAAGGTAAACCATATTCAGAATGTAATCTCTTACAATCCCACTGTGGTTATATCTCATACTAGTCAAGTGACTCATTAGGGTCACAACCTCAATCTTATCGGATACAATGTATTTATTATCTACGGCAGCAAAGAAACTTTTGGCAGTAGCATCAATAGGCAAACTGCTCTTAAGGTATTCAAGAATAGTTTTCCTCATAGCCATAAGACTAAAACGATTATATCTCTCTCACTTGACATGTAATTTCATTTTCCTTCAATATTACTCTCACAAGTGGGTTTAGCATGCTCATCTTCATAAAGAGCATAATCAATCTCACTCATTCCCAAGACAAATAAAATGTCATCTTTTCACCTCTTAAAATTGTTGCTAGTCAAGAGTTCTACAGTCGCAGTACTATTGTTGAGGCTAAAATATACTGTTTGTGACAAAACAAAAGCATGTATTAGAATTGGGTCATATACAAAAATCAAATTTATGATTTACACAATTTAGAAAATTCTGGCATCACTACATATTCCCCTTTGGGCAGAACATGCACATGCAATAGAATTTATAGTTATGAAGCACACAATTGAAATCACACTAGTTTCGAGAAATTTATCCCCTTTGGGCAGATAAACTCTCTAGACTAATGCATCTCTAAGCACAAATAGTTTCATCTCAACAAGTCCTCCCAAAATCAATGCATCTAATAACCCCCTTTGGGTAGGTTATTATGTATATTAATTTGAAATTTTCTTTTCATTCCAACAACCACTCCCAAAATAAATGTATCTGATAACCCCCTTTGGGTAGGTTATTAGATACATTAATTTGAAATTATCTCTTCGCAAAAATTAAAAACAACTCTACGAATTTCAATGGATATCTCACTTTGGCGGTAACTCTCATATCAACCCATAAAGTTATTTTTAATTAAAGATTTATTATAGCCCAATTAAAATACATACTGAACACAAATATATATTTTCAAAAATATACAAGGTATCAAATACAATATACCTTAATTTTAAACACATAATTATTTTTCATATATGTGCAAAAAAATAAATATTTATTATTTATTTATTTAATTTTATTAGAAAATTAATATGACTAAATAATAAACTGACAATTAACCTATATATATATATATATATATATATATATATATATATATATATATATATTAATAATTATTGAAATTAAAATACACTATGATGAAACATAAATATAAGTTGCTTATATAAATATTTTTCGCATAAGAAACTAACAAGTAATTTCATCAGTTCAGTTGGCCACGTTCCAGGCTTGCGAGCCCCGCGGTCATGGGTTTGAGACCCACGGCTAGCATCCCTTTCCCTTTTTTTTTTTTTGTTTCGCAGAATCACAGATTGTTACAGAACTTCAATCCCATCGGCAAGGACACCGATCTTCATCGGTTTGCACCACAAACAACAATATCATCAACAAACCAATTCAGCATATACACAATTCATGAATTCCACAAAATCAGATTATAAAGTTCGCAAACAATAAAACGAAACATAACTCCCTTGGTCAATTGCTAGATGAACCTGCTTTCAAAAAGAATCATTCAATTTCGACAAAATCTCTGAATCTATTTTCTTAACGAGTTTATCCATATTCTTAAACTGAGCTGAATAATTAGCATCACCATTCTCCCCTACAAAGTCTTCAATATCAATTTCACTCATACTGTTCTTTGGGGCACAGTGGTCGGGTTTCGAACAACTAAATGAATCAGAAGCAGCACTAGCGAAAAAGGAAGAATTGAAAATAAAAACTTTGAGATTAGCTAAAGAAATCTTGAACGCCTCAACCAGAAAAAACCCGATCAGATAACTCCGCCAAATGGCATTAACAGTGAGCAAAACGACACTAGACCCCGCAATCATGCCAAGCACCACACCAGTAGTCTCCAAAACCTTACCAAAAGCAGGCCACTTTATCTCTTGAATCTCCTCCACCACTCCGCTCAATAAATCCCCTCCTTTCTTATCCTCCTTCTCCCTCTCCACCATCAATAGTCTACCACCACCACCACATAAGCCGACAACCATCCATAACACAATATAGTAATCAATGCCCAACTGAACCGACAACACCAACCCTCACGACACCCCATGAAAGAACAAGACCTATAACACCCTTTATCCATTCCATTCAACAAATTATTATACACAAAAGAACTGATACAAACCTCATTAAACTGAACCTTAAAAGCGCCAATTGGAGCAAAAGAAGCCAAGAAAACCAAGGAGCAAAGAGATAATCTAAGGGGAAACATAATTGAGATTTCTTGGTTATGGGTTGTGATTGCGGTATGCAGGTTGTCGATTTTTGGGAGCGGGATTTGCGTTGGGTTATGGACTAAAACGCAGAAGAGAAGGAAGGAAAAAAATGCCATAAAATTTACGCTACCAAGGATCGAAGTCGCGACCCACTATATACCCTAGCCGCCTCATCAACCATCCACACTTCGCGGATAACATGTTACGATTGAGACAAATAAATATATAATAGATTTATACAACAACATCAATGGTGAGAATAATAATTTTTTTTTTGTTATTATCAATACAAAATATTTAGGGTTCTAAATCATGTACAATTCATTGTTCTGATACCAATTGTAAGAATTTTTCAGGATCTAGTACATGAATTTAGAACACCATTCACAGTTAAACGGAAGCAAAATTGCGTACTTGTTTGCGCAGTAGATTCAAAAGCAGAAACAAATTGCATACCTTTTTACGCATTAGATTCCAAATTGTTCTGCGCTATTATTCCGATCACTGAAAATTGAACACTCGGATAATAGGTCAGACGAGTTGAAAAAGAGAGCTAAGTCTTCCTCTTCTTGACCTTCCCATAAGATCTCTACTATAGGTGTAGCAACTAGGGTTTTTTTTTTTTTTTAATCATCATAAAGGCAAGAAAGTGAATCTAACCTATTTATAATAAATTTTAACAGGTTCACCCATCACAGGTCCACGTTAAAATAGGCCTACACTGACCATCTTCCATATCGGCCCACAAAAGTGTCATAAAACCATAACTAAATTGATCACATTTTAATTGGACTTAACTACTAATTAATAAATTATATTATTCAGTTCGTTTTATAAATAATTAAAACCAACCCATAATTAATATTAGTCATCACAAAAAAAATTCCTAACAGGTTTTACTAGTCAAAGCTTGTGACCAACTCTTTGAATGAGTTCCTCTTAGTGCAAGACCTAAAGAATTGTTATATCCTTAGCAGTCTACAAAATTTTCTAAATTGTTGTTGATGATTCAATTCATAACATAAAGTGTAAGCAAGTGAAGTGAAAATATTATGGCCACATTTCAAAGTGAGCACTTGTGTGTATATGTGAGGTCCATTGGCAAAAAGATGCAAATTTCCATGAATTAAACAACATTTAAAAGGCAAAGGGCACTTCTCCTTCTTTTCCACACCTCACTTTTGAAGTGTCACTTGGGAGTTGTGACTAATTTAATTTACTCTTAGCTAGTGCTGCTTTAAATTGTTACCAATCAAAAATTATAGTAAAAAAATTGTCTTTATTAGGACTTATTTATTCGAAGTATTGGGTTGATTTTATTGTTTGTTTAAAACCTGTGGGCTGTAGGCTGACTCGGATTTGTCGTTTAGCCAATCCCATGTTTGCAGTGGTAAGAGACATTAGGAATTTGGGAATGAAACACCTGTCCAACACAAACTAGGATTATGACTATTATTATCATTATAGGAATGTGTAAAGCGGAAAGCTAAAATCCCACAACCACACTAATCAAGTGGACACCCAACCAAACCCATAAACCTTTGCATTAAAAAATTGCTTCCTTTTACTTAGGGTTAAGGAACAACACTTACAAAAGAATGACTTATCCAATAGACTTTCCACTTTCTATGCTTAGGCTAAGGGCATCTTCTCTGAAATTGGTTGGCATTAAACAACACCCCCACCCCAATTTGTTAATTATCCTAGCTTTGCCTCTATCATAATCTTGATTAGCACAATCTGAATAGGACATATATAAAGCCCTTGAAAAAAACAAACAATTCTTTAGTACTAGTATTATAGCTAGCCCATTGTCCTAGACCAATTGTCACTTGTGCCATTTATATGCTTTCTTTAAAAGCATCCCAAGAATCATAAATTACATTATTCTTCTTTTTTTCTTCTTTTCCTTCTTTGTGGGTATAAATAGTTCACTCCATTAATTAATTATTCTCTCAAATGTGATTGGCAACTTTTTAAGGGTTTGGATTTCAATGTTTTTTTTTTTAATTTTTAATGGGCTTTGAAGAAATTGGTAATGCAACCAACCAATTCTTTTTTCTTATGTCCTGACTGAGCACTCAAGTGATGCCTTTAATCTTTGCTGGTGTTTGGTTGGTGGAGTTGTATTTATTCAATATGGTAATTGGAATGAGCTAACCCAATGTCCTTGAATAGCAAAAAAATCCAATTTGCTCTGATTCTCTTTTTCAATTAGAAAAGAAAAGAAAAGAAAAGCTTTGATTATTAACTTCTTTAAAGGCTCCTGATTCACACAGTCAGAAGCACTGAATTCCCAGGAGACAACAAATTTATAATGCTGTTAAAATGGAATCAGAAGTTGAATCCATCAATTGCACAATTTTTAATTTAATTAACTTGACTTATTTAATTCATTTAGTTCAACAAATTATTTTTAAATAAATTAAAAATATAAATAATACTTTAAATCTTTTAATAAATAAATAAATATCATATGATAACATAATGCAAATATATTTTTATAATTCAAAATTTAAGCAAGATAGTATAAAATTTAAAATTTTCATAAAATAATACAATTTTATGTTGAGTCAATTAAATCTAATTTTAATTGATTTATTTTTTTATTTAACTACTTTTTTTATGGGTCAGTTTTTTTATTTTTAATTAAAGCGAATCACCGATTGATTTACGGTTTTACTGATCTAATTAATCCATTTTATGAAAATACTACAAATTTAGGCATCTTCTATTATTACTTTGTTAAAACAAAATAACTATATTTTCAGAATCACTGTATGGATTATCAACTTCTTTAAAGGCTTCTGATTCACAAAGTCAGAAGCACTGAATTCCCAGGAGGCAACAAATTTATAATGCTATTAAAATGGAATCAGAAACTGAATCCATCAATTGCTCAATTTTTAATTTAATTAACTTGACTTATTTAATTCATATAGTTGAACAAATTATTTTTAAATATATTAAAAAATATAAATAATACTTAAATTTTTTTAAAAAAATAAACAAATATCATATAATAACATAATGAAATTATATTTTCATATTCAAAATTTGGGCAAGATAGTATAAAGTTTAAAATTTTTATAAAATAATATAATTTTAGGTTGAATCAATTAAATCTAATTTTTAATTTTGACTTATTTTTTTTATTAATTGCTTTTTTATGGATCAGTTTTTTAATTTTTAATTAAAGCAAATCACTAATTCATTTACGGTTTTATTGGTCTAATTAATTCATTTTATCCGATTATGAAAATACTACAAAGTTAGGCATTTTCTATTATTGCTTTGTTAAAACAAAATAACTATATTTTCAGAATCACTATGTATTAATAGAATTGAAAATTAGTCAATATTTATATGTGATTAGAGATTAAAAATTAAGTGCTAAATATTAATTAAAACTTATGAATTTAAATATATAAAAAAATATTATTTTGTTATTTAAAATTTTAAATATTTTTTTATTTTTTTAAAAATTATACTATTTGAATAAAAATCCATCATCCAACCAGTTTAGTGTCCTATCAGTTTCAAAAACATTGCAAAATAAAATCATTTTGTTATTTTATTTTCGCTTAACCAATCAAACAATGATAAAAATTAAATATATTTATTTCAAATACACTGATTTCGAAATTTGAACCTTTTCAAATTAGAAAGGAAATGCTAAATTGACAAAAAAGAGTAGTATCAAACCTTTTTTTTAGAAGTAATATCAAACTTTTTTTTAGGATGGAAGAAAATAATTTTCATTCATGAAATATCAAATATAAAATTACAAATACATATAAAAAAGTAATACTTACAACTCATAAAAAATTACATTGATATCAAATATCTTGAATATGACTTGAAAAGTGATGATTTTTTTTTTATAGAAACACAATCATATTGATAAAGTATTAAAATTTGTATAATAATAAAAAACACGCTCCACCCGAATGAGTAGTATCAAACTTAAAAACAAACAAAAACCCAAATTTCATCATACTATTATAAAATTTCCTCTTATATCTTTTTAAATTAGAAAAGTTACAAAAAGTTTAGAAACATAATAAAAATAATATTATCTTTTTTGGTAAAAACAATATTATTTACTTTTAAATTTATATATTCATAACAAAAGATAAAATTTTCATAATTTATTTTTTAAACTATAGAATTGATTTGAAAAATTAAAAATAAAGAAAAGATCAACTGCAATAAAATGTTACTATATTGAAAAAACATGAATGACTAAAAATAATTGATAGTATAAAATAAATGATGAATTCATCTAATATCAATAATTAAATTATTATTTTACTTATCAATACCAATATAAGAGCATAAAAATGAAATTTATTGTAATTTAAACAAGTAAAACTGTATATAAAATTATGAGTTAAAAGAAAATATTAAGTACATTATAAGTTTCTAACTTGGTATTTCAGACGAAAATGTTATTATAAGTTTCTAACTTGGTATTTCAGACGAAAATGTTATGTATTTAACTTTATTCCAAAATAATTGTATATTTTAATACAATTAAAATAACATTCTCATTTCTATAAGAAAATAAATAACATTTTCATTATATTATTAATTTTTGTAAAGAAAAATATAAGTACGATAACTATGCATTAATTAAAAAGTTTTATGTTTGGATTTCTTTGTGGAGTAGAATTAATTTTTATTACATTATCACATTTCATGTAAAGTAGTTAATATTACAAAAATATTTTTCTAGAAAGCACATTTTTTTTTCCGTTCAACCACTATGCTTTATGTTAACTAATTATTTAAAAAAATAAAAAAAAAATTTTGCTAGATTTGTTTAGATAAAGTACAATAATTTTTCTGTTAAATTGATATATTTTGTATTAACTATCCATTTTACATAAAAAGTTAAATATGCTTAGTTTTTTAGGTGAAGTACAATTATTTTCTCCATTAAATCATCACACTTTATATTAGATAATTAGTTTATAAAAAAAATATTTGGCTATTATTTGTAAAATATAATTATTTTTCATTAATTTATCATACGTTATATTAAGAAATTACATCATAAAAAAACTTATATCTACCTATTCCGTAAAATTTAAATATTTTTTTCACTAAATTAATTTGTGTTAGCCAAGACCTTATAAAAAATTGTATATGCTTTTGTTCTTTCTGTAAAGTACAATTACTTTTTTTATTAAGTTATCATTTTCTATCCTCTACAATAAGAAATTACATTTTAAAAAAAGACGTGTTTCTAGTGGTGTGCAAACCAATGGTTCGATTTTTTTTATCAAAATCAGTCAAATTTAATTTTATATTTTTCAAATTGAATTGAATCAAAATTTTGAAAAATAGAATATACTAAATTGATTAAACTAAAGTTTATAGACATATAAATCAAATCAAACTGAATCTATAGAATGTTGGTTCGATTAATTAAATTACATGTATTTTAAATTTAATTTAATTCAAATTGATTTGATTTTTTAAGAACTTTAATTCAAATTGATTTGATTTTTTAATTAAACCAAACCAAACTAACCAAATTAAATTGTTTCAATTGATTTTTTCAGTTTGATTCGATTTTTGTTGACCCCTATTTGTTTATTTCTATTATTAAACATAATTTTTAATTAAATTACCAATCTTTAATTAACTAATGAAAAAACATTACTTACTCTTGTTTTTAGATATAATTATTCTTTTTCTTTAAACTATCGTATTTTATATTAAGAAATTATTATACAAAAATATTTTTATTGAAAAGTATAATTTTTTTTCTTGCCAAGCTAATCTCAAATTTTAATTTAAGTAATTAATTTACAAAAAAAGCGTCATTTAGAAAAAAAAAATTATGAGATAAGCTATGTGATTTTACTGATTATATCTTATATATAAATATTAAAATTATGAATTATATCTTTTTATATAAATATTAAAATTATGAAAACCATAGTTTCACATAAAGCCATTGATCACTTTTTTTACTGACTAAAATATAATTTACTCATTTCTTTGCAAAAGTTCTTTCAATATACAATTTTATATGCACTTTAGTTTTTAAATTGATTAATTCGTGTGTGTATATATATATATATATATATGTGTGTGTGTGTGTAGACACATACACTTAAATGAAACAAGGCAATTTATGAAATTTTAAGCAATAAAAATTTATTTTGAAATTTATTTTTTACAAAATAAAAGCTTTAAGACCATAATGAAATTAAAATTATTGACTCACATTTTAAATATTGAGTGCCAATAATTGTATTTGAAATGCCATATACTTATTACTATTATTCGAATGTATTTATAATTTTAAAACTATTTATTTAATTTTTAAAATTATTTATACATGTTATATCTAAGAAAAAAAAGTAGGAAACAAAAGAGAAAATTAAAAATGTGTAAAAAGATTGAGACAAAATCAAAGTGGACAAGAAGAATGGGGAGGGAAAAAAAAAATTGACTTTCCCTAATTGTTTAGGTTAAGAGAATGGGGAGGTGGGAAATTTAACAATTTTTATCAGAGCTTTTTTAAATCAAGGGTTAATTTGTAATGTAATTTTTTTTTATATATTTATAATTTTGTATTATCTAAACCATACTGTAATTATACGAATATTTTTAAATATTAAAAAAGAAAAAAACTAATTTCTTTGTATCAGAAATTGAATAATAAAAAAGTCAATTATGATATGAACATGATCCAAATAGTTATTTATTTACATGACTGAAACTAAATCATTATGTTTCAGACTCTTTTTATTATTATTTTAGGGGGGAGAAGTGTCTACTTGTTG
>CATIWR010018450.1:0-38525 GCA_949677035.1 Omphalea diandra | reverse complement strand
CTTCTGCAAGTGACTTATGAAGCCTCTAATCATTCGAAATTGACTAAAAAAGTATCCAATTTCCTCCAAATCTCTGCTTCACCCTCTCCTATAATGCCCAAAATAGCTCTTTAATCTTACCCTTGTTAGATACTAGAAAACTTCCAGTAAGTACCTGACGCTCTTCCTGCACTAGAGCTTCTAGCATGCTTAGCACTGGAGCCTTTGCTGCTTTCGACTGAGAAAGGTCTCCATTCAGGTCAAAAGTATTTTGAGGATGTGGAGATCCTTATACATATGACCTTCCATACTTGTTTACTATTCTAAACATTAAGACACTCAGCCCATAAATCCTACCATATGCACACAACTTAAGCTTCACTCATACACAACACTGTTCAATCTTGTTATCTAGGTCATCATCACTTTAGTCGAAAACTTATTGTGCAAATCCATTTCAGTTAGCATACGAGTCTTGAATGAGAACTAGCACACTAGTTAATGCATAATGGAGTCCTGCAGTCACTAGCAATCCTGTTGAGCATCTCCATGTATACCAAAACTTCATGGAAGTTGAACCCATATAGGAAGCATATGAGTCTCTGAGACATCAAGTTTCATTCGAGGTTGCATGTAAGACTTCAGAATCAATGGCCTTCTGTAAAAGGTCAACTGATTTTTGCCCTCTTCAGATTGAAACTTAAATAGGAAGAAACTCTTCCCCAGCATATACACTGATAGGAACCCTAATTTTTTTTTTTTTCAAATTTTCGCGTCAACCCAAACACTGAGACTAGCAATGCTGAATCTTCATCTATAAATTTCTTGATTTTGAGTAAGTTATAAGATCAGAATCAGGTTCAATTTTTCTTTGATTCCATACTTCTTTGCAACCAACGAAAAAAGTCTGTCTAAAAAAATTTCTTTACTCAATTTTTACAAAATAAGTGATGTCAGAATCTCTCCATTTTCAAAAAGGAAGCAAAATATTTTTCCCTAAGAACATAATTTCAAGTTGGATTATATTGATGATGGAGTTGAAAAAAAAAATCATTCAAGAAAATTCAAGAATTAAAAATTCATTTTGAAATAAAATATATTTTCAAACATTTTTCTTTTGTGTCAATCAAGCTAGCTAAGTGATTGATTTTCTCACACTCCTTATAAATAGGAGTATACACATTTCGAATATCCAGTTATCTTGCTTTGTTTTAAAAAAAAAAGTATTTAAATTTAACAAATTAAGAGTTAGAGAAACCTAAGTCAATTTGAAAAATCAAATGTTCACATAATTATATAATAGGGTGTAATGGACCAATTATGCTTTGAAAGTTAATTTTTATATAATATATACATCACTACTTAATCAAATATAAAATTATCTTTCATAAGAAATGAACATAATTAAATAACAAATAGTAAATGATGATAAAAAATACTAGTTTTTAAAAATAATAATTTATGATTTTTTTTACTGTCTCAAATATAATTAAAATAAATCTATCTTCAAATAGTAAAATCAATGAATTAAAGTTATATACATTTTAAAGTATTATTAATCTGACTGAGTTATTAAGTCAATTGAAGGTCTTTCATAATATGAAGAGAAAATAAATATTCTCAGATATGTTTTGGGATAAGACAAACTAAGTTATAGATATCTAATAGGTATTTGAGCTCACTATATCATGTTCATTGTATTGAATTGAATCTTTTTAAAAAATATATTATTTATTTTTAAAAATTTTTAAATTTATTTATGCACTCTTATTTACAAATATAAGGAATACAACCTCTCAATTTGGTCCTCCACCTATCATAAAGGTAAAAAATTTTACCTTTGTGATGTAAATTATATGGAAGTGATTAATTTTACTATATAGGTCACCACCGATTAGATTTCAAATGAAAAAAAATTCGTAGATTTGTAAAATCTTATATCTTTCATATAATAAATTCATGTATTTACAAATATTTTCGTGATAAAAAATTTAGATATGAAATGATGAATTTCACAAAATTTCAGTTCTTATAAGAATTTTTGAAATCTTCTTATTTTGAAAAACAATGGTAAATAATAAGTTTTAAATAATTTGTATCATTTTTTCTCAATCAAAATGATATCTTTCAAATAAATTTGTAAAAATTCTTCAAAATCCCTCACCTAAATCCCTCCAACAAAAAATGGATTTAGATCCTCTCATATTTTGATTAACATGGCCTATCATATTGGAATAATCTTTATCTTTCATTTCAAATGGATGATTGAGATTTAATTAGAAAAATTATATTTAAATTTTAAAAAATTGAGCAATTATATGTTAAAATTAAATCTCAACCATTCATTTAAAATGAAAGGTGGAGATTGTTCTGACATAACAGGTCACGTAAATCAAAACATAAGAGGTTCTCAATGCACCAAAAGTCTTCAAAATCAGAATTTTCAGTAGGTTAAGAATGTTAGTTTTGATACGTTGTTAGAGTGTTGATGAGTAACCTAATCTTGCTCTTCATATGACATCAAAATCTTCAACAATCACATGTCAATTTATTTAACAAAACTATTCCTCAAAGACTATACAACAATAATTCATGTCACAATGTTCAATTGCTAATTAAAAGTACCAAAAACAGGTGCCTGCAGCTTATTCATTAGTGGACTACCACAAAACAAGCAATTGGACTTAGTGACCAACTCAATAATAATTGAGTATGTAGTTTAAGCATATCATCCTAATATATATTCAAAATCTTTTAAAAAAAGAAAATCCTGAACAGCATATAATATGCTATTCTTAACCATATGCCAACTGTTAATGGCAACTTACTTTGGACTTATCTTGGTATCAAATTCTCATTGGGACAGGCATCAGTATGCATGTATAAGGGGTCTATAAGAACATTTATAATTATACAAAATTATATTCTTTCCTTTTAAAAACAACTTAATTATTAACAAAAAGTATGAATTTTTTTCACATTCATGCAAGTTAACTAATTGTTTTGATTATTTTAATTTGGATAGAAGGCTTTGATCAGATTTATAACTGTGAATGAGATTATTTTATCTTTCTTTATTATCATTAATGTAATATATATTTCTCATTTTTATAATTTTATCTTAAAAAAAAAAAAAAGACACACCTAACCGCTAAAATGTATATATATATGTGCTCTAATATGCATAAACTTAGTTCTATATGAATTTCACTCCCTATATGTGGCTACAAAATCAAATGAACTTCATGTATAGGAGTTCATCTCTAACTTGCTCATTCTCATAATAGTATATGTCTCATACATCCCTAATTTAGTACTCACAAATCAATGACACTTTTGAACAAAAGGCCAGCAAAGCATACAATTATATTAAGTTTTATAGCTTAAGATGATAAAAACAAAACAAGAATTCAATATAATAGTAAAAAGGCTCATTGGAGGAGAGAACCTAAACCAAAAACAAACCATATACTAACCATTAATAATAATAATAAGTCCAATAATTAGACTCATTATCCCTTGAATGGGAAATTATTTTTTTACTAGCAAAAACTCTTTTTAATAGTGATATGACATCTTTAAATAGAGTCACATATAACATTTAAAATGATATTATTTTCAAAATTAATTTTAAAATTAATAAAATTTCCAAAATTGATGAGTTTGTAATTTTAAATATTATGTAATTATATCTGAAGATGCCACATTGCGAAATTGAAGGAATTTTCTGCTATTCGAGTGACAAAAAAAATATTATCCCTTGAAATAGTACATTAAATCTTTATATACGTAAAATTTAATCATATAATAGAAGATTATTGGACTATTAATCCAATAAATATTTAAAGAGATGAAACTTTCAGAATAATTGAAAATATGAACTACTGACACTTAACCATTAGATTATTTAGCCCAATAATGCTGTATATAGCATAAACTTAATATGCATAGTATATATATAAATATAAATTGCAGGAAGGTAGCAGTAAATTTTGCCGGGAAAACAGAGAGACGTTATGCAGAGTTAGTTAAAAGATTTGTGCGCGTTTGTTAAAAGGAAAGAGATTGAACGGAGTGGAAGGCATTTAGCTTTCCCTGCATCTACTTATCTACCTAATCTAATCTAATGTATTCTTTCTCCTTTCAACTACAGCTCAAAAATAAACAACAAGAAGAAGACCTCGTCAATGCGTGGCAAGAAACCCTTTTTTATCATCTCTATTTCTGTCAAATGCCATAACATATCTTCTCTCTCCAGTTGTAGAGCCACCATCTTAGGAGAATACCTCTGATTTTAGATATCATTTCTGATTTTAAATACATATATACCAGTCTTCTTTTGCCCATATCCTTGCCTACATTCTGGCCAAAAGGTAATATCGCCCTTTTCCTTTCTTTCTTTCTTCATTATGCACCAAGGTTCTTGCATTTCTCGATAACCTACAGCTGCCCTTTCCGATATTAGCTGCTCCCCTGCGTTAATTTGGATAAGTTTAGCACCTACCCTTTTAAATGCATTCTTTTTCACTAGAGAATTTGGTTTTGTTTAATTGATTTATATATTGGTTTTGTTGCACGAGTGCTTAAAATGATAATGTCTATGTTATGCTTACATGTTGTTTGTATTTTGGTTGCTATGATTCTTTGTCTTTAGATATTTACATGCTGAAATGGCAGTGTAATGACATTTTCTTTTGACTTTGGATATTGCAGATTTCTCATGTTTGATATGGTTGTAGGTAAGCACATATTTCGTGAGGGGCAAAATTGTTTATGGTGCTTCAATCTTCTTCTATTTTAACTACCTGGAATTGGTAGGTAATATAGGATTTAATCATGGACATGACCAATGCTATGTCTGAGCCGCTTGACCGACATGTCAAAGCAGGTAAGCATTCAGCTGCATATTTATCATTATTAATGAACAAAGGAAGATGAAAATTAAGGCTTTTGAAATGGAATTGTTTTTCCATCCATTTTCAAGAAATACTTTTTGTGATTTTTGCATTTGACATTTGATTTAATCTTGGCTGTTTATTTTAATTTACATGTCCTGGTTTCTTAAGGGATCCTACACATTATATTTTATAGCCTTTAAATATTTGATTAACCAGGTGTGGAAAAACATGAAATTGAGAACTCTGAGGATGAGAAGAAAAATAGGCTTGTAGCTTTAAAGAAGAAGGCAATTAGTGCCTCCAACAAGTTCAGGAATTCTTTGACAAAGAAGGGTCGCAGACACAGCAGAGTGATGTCTGTTGCTATTGAAGATATCCTTGATGCTGAGGAATTACAGGCTGTGGATGCATTTCGCCAAGTACTTATCCTAGATGAGCTGCTACCATCTAAGCATGATGATCAGCATATGATGCTCAGGTATATACTTTCCCTTTTCCGATACTGTTAATGATTGAAGTCACGATGTGCAACAACTAATATAGTTTCTCCTTGTAATCTTGTTTTCAACTAATTTTTTTGTTGCGATCTATTTGTTTAAATTTTCCTAGATGCTATTTGAGCATTGATTATTTTGGTTGATACAGAAAATGAACTGGGTTTTCCACTTGTATTTCAATATAGATTTTTGAAGGCCAGGAAATTTGATATTGAGAAAGCAAAGCAAATGTGGTCTGATATGCTTCAGTGGAGGAAGGAATTTGGTACTGATACAATCATTGAGGTAATCACATAAACAAGTTGAAGAAGATATGTTACAATGCTCCTGTATAAGGCATCCATATGGTTCTCTTCTCTTCATTTGCCTTATCATTTTTAGGACTTTGAATTCCAAGAAATAGATGAAGTGGTGAAACACTATCCACAAGGATACCATGGGGTCGATAAGGAAGGACGGCCTGTGTACATTGAAAAACTGGGTGAAGTTGATGCTAACAAGCTGCTGCAAGTCACAACATTGGATCGATATGTGAAGTACCACGTACGGGAGTTTGAGAAAGCCTTTACTTATAAGTTTCCAGCTTGTTCAGTTGCAGCAAAGAAGCACATTGACCAGAGCACCACTATTTTGGATGTGCAAGGAGTGGTATGTGAAGATTCTTAGTGCCAGATAGAAAAACAACAGATTGTTATTACAACATCTTATCCTTTGTGAAGTTGAATTCAATTATATTTCTTGTTTTATTTTAGTCTAGCACTAACTAAAATTTCCATGGCCTTAGGGACTTAAACAATTCACAAAAACTGCAAGGGAACTTATTTCACGAATTCAGAAGATTGATGGTGATAATTACCCTGAGGTAGTTTTTTTTTTTTTTTTCTGTCAGATTTGTCCTTCCCTGCAATAGATGAACAACAGGTTTATACTTTTCATGACATTAACTGAATATTCGATTTCAGTCCCTTAATCGCATGTTCATCATCAATGGTGGTACTGGGTTCAGGCTTCTATGGAACACTGTTAAGCAGTTCATTGACCCGAAGACTGCTTCCAAGATTCATGCAAGTATTCATCACCTTTTCATCTTCAAATGTTGCTGCTTCCATTCTAGTAATGTCACTAAACTATAAAATGATTTCTTTTGGCCAGTTCCTGGGTGGCAAATGTCAGAGCAAGTTGCTTGAAATAATTGATGCTAGGTAAGTTAATCCTTTGTTGATTACATAAAAACCTGCATTTTCCAGCAAATATTTATCACTTCTTATTTATATATGGGAAGACTTGTTCCAAGAGCATATCTTCTAAATTTCTCTGCTGAACCTCATTTTCTAATTATTTTTTCTGGACTGCAACCAGTGAGCTGCCAGAGTGTTTGGGTGGTACTTGTACTTGTGCTGATAAGGGTGGTTGTATGCGCTCTGACAAGGGTCCATGGAATGATCAAGAAATAATGAAGGTAAAATTGCTGCTATTTATGGATTGTATTTGTTAATATTAGTTCCTTCCATTGATGGAGAGTATTATACAGGATAAATAAGAAAATGAAAGACTTTCTATTTTGATGATGCAGATGGTTCAAAATGGTGCTGCCAAATGCAAGAGAACTTTGTCAGGAATTGAGGAGAAGACAATCTCTGAAGATAAAAAGGTATGCACAAAAAAAACTTCGTCAGTGCCTTAGTGTGGTACTAGTTTTCATAGGTTCATGGCCTTCCCATGTGTTGAATTTTGAGTGCACAAATGAACATGATTTTTGAAATTATATGAGTTTTATGCTATTGATCAATTGCTTAACTTTCTGAACTTTTTACCCTTCTTCTGGTGATGTTGAACATGGTGAATAGAGTAGGTTCATGGCCTTCCCATCTGTTACATTTTGAGCGCACAAATGAACATGATTTTTGAAATTATACGAGTTTTATGCTATTGATTAATTGCTTAACTTTGTGAACTTTTTCCCCTTCTTCTGGTGATGTTGAACATGGTGAAGAGAGTGGATTCTTTCTGCACACAACCAGTTGTGGATGTTGAGCAGCTAAAATCCTGTCCTTTTCCTGTTCCTGTTTCTGAAGAAGTATGTTTTCTGTACCTCTATCTGATATCAGAAATGCATAATAATGAAAATGCTGAAGATGCAGATGTCAGAAATGCAGAAAAATGAAAATGCTGAAGATGTAGAGATAAAACAAGGATGAACCAGCTGTAGTTGGCATATAGCTTAACTGACTGATGAATTTGTTAACTTCAACTTAATATTTCAAAAAAAAAAAAAAAGATTAAAATCTTATGAAATTGTAAGATCTCAAATTGTGATTTTATTTGAACTTCATCAAGTTGTGTAGTTTTGCTTGTAATCCTCTTTTATGCATTTGCAGTTTCCTATTAGCAAAAAGAGCAATTGTGACAATCTCATTCCAATTGTTGACAAGTCTGTGGATGCTGCTTGGACTACAGGGCAGAATGATGGATATGGCATCTCTAAAGGTATACAATTTATTGATATGATACATATCTTTCCTAAAATCATAGCCCAGGATCAACCTTCAGCTCTAACATTTGCTTAATTCTGATAAACTTTATGGCATAAGTTATCTGGAGAACAGGTGAATTACTTTCTTAATTGTTACAGTTTTCGCACAATGTCTTTAGAAGTTAAAAAAAGTGCATTATGCAGTCGACCACCTTCTATGAATAACAACATAACATTTCATTTGAATTGCTGCAGCTCCTTTCCCTATAGGTGATGCTCGCAAGTCTAATGCAATTAGCAATCCAATTTTTAGTGGGGTAATGGCCTTTGTGATGGGAATTGTCACCATGGTTCGCATGACACGCAACATGCCAAGAAAACTTACTGAGGCTGCTATCTATGGTAGTCAGGTTTACTCTGATGATGCAATGTTGAAACACCATGCACTGCCAGCACCCTCAATCTCCACTGCTGACTACAAGAACATGATGATTCGCATGGCTGAAATGGAAGAGAAGATGCATATTCTTGCCTCAAGAGCTGTTACCATGCCACTAGAGAAAGAAGAAATGCTGAACGCTGCTCTAAGACGTGCTGATTTCCTGGAGCAAGAGCTGTCTGCAACTAAGAAGGTCTCTGCCTGATTGTTAATTTTGTTCTTGCCATACAGGAAAATTAATGAGAAAACTTTGGTTAGAGCTAATGCCTATAATTTTTTTTTTGTTTGTGCAGGCACTTCAGGATGCAGTTGTTAAACAGCAGGAACTCCAGGCTTACATTGACAAGAAAAACAAGAAGAAGAAGAAGGTATGCAAGTATCGCCATGTTCTCTTATGTTCTTGCTAGCATAGTCATGCACATGATACTGGTTCTAATCTAATGCTTTCATATTTCAGTTTTTTGGATTTTGAACAAAGAATCCATAGCGGTGGGGGAGGTGCAAAGTGCTGGTTTTTCTACAATGGTCGGTAAGATACTCGAGAGTTACTGATACCAGTGGCTGTTAGAAATATTTTTTTGCCCTATATATTATTGTATATGTGCTTTCTGGGTTGCGTAACACTCAAAACTCAAAAACCTTGTGTAATATAGACACTGCAATTTTTTCCTATCTTGTTAATAAATGTTAAGGAAGAATGACTATTGACTTCGGTGTAATTTATGGAATGCATTCTCGAGCTCAGCTGATGTTAATATAAAGTGAAAAAGAAAATTTGTTTTAATCTATTACAAAAATTAAATTGATGAAACCCACTTGTTTAGTGCAAGTTTTGGCTACCACTAGAAATTCAAAAGAACTTAGGAGTACAATGTTATTGATGATGAAATTAAATAAGGACTCGAGTTATTTCATATTATACTGATGGTCAGTTTCCCAAATATGGATTTTAGGTGAACTGACTTTGACCCCTTCACAGCTTTTCCATATTAAAGTCCTCTAGCAATTGAAAGATTAAAAAAAAAAAAAAAAGGCACACCAACCATATATTATGAGACGAACTTAATGCATATTTACAGTGAAATCTAGAAAACCCGGAAGTTTGTCACTGTGGAATGCTAGCTATTTTCGCTTGAACGAACCAAAAAGCATCAAGCAGATCGGATACAGTCCAGAAACACGCCCTGAGATGGTAAAAATTATACCTGTCTATTTATCAGTTGCCAACGTCAATAATTAGCACAATCCCATCCTCACAGCGCGACCAAATTCCGAAAGGAAACGTGAGATGCAGTTCCCAAGTGAATTCAATCAAGTGAATTCTGGACGATATGGTGACACGCCTAATAGCTATAAAGATAGGCTTTGTACCAAACTAGGCACTTCGGACGGTATGGTGCTTTAAAACTATTAATATAGGAAAAACCCTTAACAGTTACAAAGTGAACTCCTAGAAAAACGTGTATGGAACCAAAAAAAATAAAATTGGACAAACCAAACCACACACATTGACTTCAGAATAATAGTTGTCTTACAAGAATTTCCTTAATACAATGTCTCTGTTCATTTGCAATCGACAGAAACTCGCATCAATTAGAAAGTGTATCATCAGCACAATCAAACATTGGTGCTAGCATGTTAAACACTTGCAAAGAAAAGCCAACATTTTGTGCCAGCCAAGACATCATCAAAGTCTCCCTCCATTGGCAAAATATCTTACCAGCAAAACTTCTTTTTCTGAAATGCATCAAATACATCTATCAATTAAAAATAATAATAATAAAAAAAAGCGTACTTCCAGTCCATGTATTGGAAAAGACAACTTATAATTATTCTCCTTACCAGGAACTTGGCCTCTT
The DNA here is from genome assembly GCA_949677035.1 of Omphalea diandra. Lineage (NCBI taxonomy): Eukaryota > Viridiplantae > Streptophyta > Magnoliopsida > Malpighiales > Euphorbiaceae > Omphalea > Omphalea diandra. The sequence continues at coordinate 28,380 of CATIWR010018450.1, read as the reverse complement.
CTTGACTATCTATATAAGCAAGTAATTCTTCTTGCCTCATCAAAGCTTCATGTAGAGCCTTAGGAAACACAAATGATTAAGAACATTAAGCCTCTTTCAGAAGATGGACTATATAATGATGCCCCTTTTTGTGCAGTAATTAACACACAATTGCACAAACAGAAAATATACTAATACTAACATGTAAAAAGTTACAGAAGCAAAAGTGTTTTTCCTTCACTAGAAAAATTAGTGTCAAATATATTTTCCTGCCAGTGTAAAAGCAAAGCACTCAATATTCAAGAAGACAGTTGTATGTATTCTGCCATGTAAGCATAAACACGGTTTCTTTTCAAGCAACACTTCAAGCGTGAAGGTACTGATTCGACCTCATGAAAAAAGTGAAGGTACTGATTCAACCTCACGAAAAAAGATGTCACAAGTTCCAAAATAAATTGTCAATAGGTTGACGTCTTAATAGCGAAGACAACTAAATTTTGCAATCCTAAAATGAACAAAGAAATCCATCTGAGATTTCACATGACAGCTTAATGACAACTGATACATAATAGCTTTGCAGATTATGATGGCCACTTAATAGTTAAGAGTCCTAGAAATGCGATTATACATTGGCAAATAATATTCTGCATTCAAGCAAACCATACCTTTTTAGTAGCAATTAGTTCTGCTTCTAGAGCATCCACACGACAAACAGCAGCATTCAGCAGTTCTTCCTTCTCACAGGGCATTTCCGATGGCTTTGCTTTAAGAGTATCAACTTTCTCCTCAAGTTCACCTAGCCTTTTCAGAACAGAGGAGAGGAGATCTGCCTCAGTAAAAACTGGGGAAGGTGAAGGAGGGCGAAATTCTTCCTGTGTTGCATCCAGAGGAAGCTCAGATGAACTTTGATCAAGATCAGATGATGTGTGGGGAAGCCTCGTAATCACATGGAACACCAGCGTTCGGAAAAGAGTGAAGAGTGTCATAAAAAAAGCCATAACTGCTACCAAAATTCTATGTCGAATTCCTTCTGGTGTCTTCGGAGTATGAGAGAGGGTAAGTATTGCTGCACTAAAAATATCATCATTGTTTGCCAGGTTAAAGAAAAAAGAACAAGCAGATGTATCAATCAAATAAGCGTACCAAACATATGAAGTTGTAAACAACTGCACAAATAAATAACATTTACCTGTATTAATATAGGATAGGGGTTCTCCTAGTATGTCACATCCCCAGTAAAAATCTTATCAACTAGGTATTGAAAAACATTTGAAGGCAAAAAGAGTTGCAAACGGTAAAAACTAAGAACAAATTGGTCCACAATTTGCTTAGACATATAAAGACAACAATGCAGTGAACTGTCGGAGAAGTGGGCAAAACCCATACAGATGAAAGCAGTAATCTAAATGCAAGTCAACCATTTCCCCTCAGAAACCGGAACTAAACCAAATGCCATAGAGATGAAATCAGTGAGCTAGACAGATGTGGACCTTCTCTCCCTTTAAGTGTATGGAATGATAAATTGTTAGACCTTATCAGTAAAAACTAAAAACAGCATAGTCAATAGGGTAGGTTTCCAATAGAAGCTGCAAAGACATGGCACAAATTTAACCCAAAAAAATAAAAAAGCGTATCACCTATACATGTGAGTCAATCCCCTATGCATAATATTTTAAAGTGGAAGCAAGTTGTCATTGTGCTTATGTCAGACTGTGAGGGATGCAATTCAGTGAGTGCAGAAATACTCTGCTTTCATGAACTGCAGTGACCTTCAAGCAAAATACACAAGTGCAGCCTAGAGACAAATTCACAACAATAAACACCACTTCACTCACTAACCTTTGGAAACAGAAGGCCTCTGAATGGACACTTGGTTTTTCCAACTAGCATCAACAGCCTTGTCAACCATAGGAACATACTCATCATACCCTGAGTTGTTAGCAGCATAACTTGCCTTTCCAACTATCTTAGCCTGAAAATTTATAAAAAAAAAAAGTTACAGTAAAATGAGTATGCTGCTGAATACCAACATTCAACAACGAATGAATTGGTTAAACACTGTGCTTTCAAGTACTTATTTTTATTTTTTAAATTATATATTGTCACTATATCTAGATATATATTTAACTGATATGCTTTGTCAATTACCACTGACTAAAGAAATGTTTAAAAGAGGTACAACTGCCATCTGCAACAGAAAATAGGGCATAAGAAATTTCACAGCCCAAAACTGTATGAGTAGCATATTTAGTAATAATATAGTAGGACTATGCATCAACACATACTTCTTCACGAACAGGGGTCAGTCGAAGATGTGAATAACTCTTCAGTGCTTTAGGGGAAGCAATATCCTCAGCTTCAGATCCTGACTCAGCAGTGGATGTATCACTACCTTTGATCTGCTACAGAATATCCAAGGCAGCTAATCATCAGGAAACAGAAAATTGCTTTATGTCCATATGGAAACTGAGAACTAATCAGCATGTCTTACCATCGGGTAATGTGGCTTAACATAAGCAATAACCTTCCCCTCGCTGTTTAGAACTTTTACAACTTGCCTGGCACGCTGTGCTTCACCATTAAGAACCATCTGCAACAAAACAATTCTTGATCACAAAAGGTATATTGAGTTGTTAAATAAAATAAAAGTGTGGAATGCACGCATTTAACATCTATAATGCATATAGAAAATATCTACGTAATAAACCTTCAATATTTCTGGGTTCTTCCATGGTCCCTTGTCTGACTGAAGGCAACCTCCCTGATCTGCACACGTACAGGTACCACCAAGAAATTCCGGCAACTCACTGCATCAATTGCAACATTATTGTAAGTTTCTGATACCAATTATACAATTTGGATTAGAAAAAAGAATAACCACTGGAAGAAAGAGAGAGAGAGAGAGGGAGAGAGAGAGGGATGGTGAATTGCACATATAGATTTATATAATACTGCATGAACTATAGCTAAATCCCGCCACCTTTACCTGGCATCAATAATCTCAAGCAATTTGCTCTGATACTTGTTTCCAAGAACCTAAATCAGTTCCACAAAAAGATACATTCAATGAATCATCAGCAAGCAGAATGCTTTCAATCCATAGAAGAGAAGAATTCTACATACATGAATCTTGGAGGTGGTTTTGGGATCTAAAAAGGTTTTTACAGTGTTCCATAGCAGTCTAAATCCAGGACCTGCGTTGATGATGAACATTTGGTGGAGTGTCTGCAGTGGTTAAACCAGTACAGAAAGTTAACATTGACGATATAACATAATTTATGCTTGCTGATAATGACAACAGACTTTACGCACAACTGGAGTAATTAATCACATCACGTAAAATCAGGGTCTAAACCTCAGGGTAATTGTCACCATCAATCTTCTGCAGCCGCATAATGAGATCCCGTGCATTCTTGGTGAAGTTCTTAAGACCCTGCATGATTGACAATGAAAAGAAATGAGTAATAAGACATTTTGGTGTCTGTGTACTCTGCAATGTTACATGCTACATACCACGCCTTGAACATCTAAAATTGTTGTGCTTGAATCTATATGCCTCTTTGCAGCAATGGTACAAGCAGGAAATTTTATTGCAAAAGTTTTCTCAAACTCCCGCACATGGTACTTTACAAAATGATCCATAGTTGTAACATTCATAAGTTTGAGTGGATCAACTTTTCCCAATCTTTCAATATAAACAGGCCTCCCCTCTTTATCCACACCATGATAACCATGGGGGTAGTACTTCAAAACTTCATTCAACTCTTTAAATTCAAAATCCTGAAAACACAAGCAAAACAGATAGAATGGAATAAATAAAAGGATCAAGTGTGTCAAAGAATTTTAAGGAAATTGTAAATTTTAGTACCTCTACAATAGTATCAGCACCAAACTCCTTCCTCCATTGAAGCATATCAGCCCACATGTGTTTTGCTTTTTCGATGTCAAACTTCCTTGCTTTCAAGAACCTAGGAGATGTGAAAGACTTGAAATTGTCACCATCTACTGACAATTATATAACAAGTAGAAGAAAAGGAAAACTATAAAAACGATCAATATGGAATCAACCATTATCAGAAACAAAGTATCTCAAGATAATGGTAATTAAAATATACTGGAAAAAAATGTGGAAACGATAATAAACTCTGGATAATGATGACCTAAGACATATTGGATTAAACATCACATGTGAATGATTATAACCAGAATTAACTCCTAAATCACATATGGCTTTTCATGACCAATGCATTATTCAATTACAATCACTCACATTACAACATATATGTTCATAGTTTTGCTAAGATAACTACAGGAATAATTGTAAACATACACAGAAGCTTGTATAAAGACAAGCAAATAATGTATGAAGTGAGGAATATTAGCACCTCAACATCATGTGATAATCATCATGTCTTTCCGGTAGTAGTTCATCCATGATTAATGACTGTCGAAATTCATCAACAGCCCGCAATTCTTCAACATCCCGAACATCCTCAATCGAAACAGAGCTGACTCTACCGTCACTCTTCCTTCTACTGCTCTTTTTCTTCAGAGAACGCTTGAATTTAGTGGATGCATTAATTGCTTTCTTCTTTAGTGACCCGATTCTAGTTCGCCTCTCATCCTCAGAGTTCTCAAAATCAGATTTTCTCTCTCTTCTCTCATCACTACCAGAGAACCCCTCAAAGCCTGTCACATCAACATTAGGGAAACAACACCATTGTCATCACAACTGAATCAGCAAACTACCCACGATACTACAACATCCATTCAAAAATCATAATAGAGTAGACATCTTATAATTTTACACCAGTTTACTTGATATAACACTATTAAAAAAATTTTTGGGGATTATCTACATATCTCAATTAAAAGAAAACAAAAGAAAAACAGTGAAATTAAAAAAGAAAACTAAATTAAGCTGAAAACTACAACAACATCAAGCTGCTAAAGACAAATCACACATTTTTAAGAACCTCCAATATCTCCAATCACTCTTCAAGCAACTAAAGCTTAGGCTTTTCCTTTTCACCTAAAAGAAATAAACTTATAAAAATAAGAAAAAAAGGAGATTACTTCTCATTTCTAAGCAGCAACAAAACAGTAGAGCAACAAAGAGAACAATGAAGCCCTAAAAACAGTGAAACACGCAATCAAATATAACCCAAATGGATCAAACCGCATAATCCAACAACTAGCTCACTCACATGGTCTGGCGAATCGATCAAGTGGGCCCGACATTTTCAGGATTCCGTACACAATTAGAGGGCACTACCAAAATTCCCTTCTTTTTCTTCTTTGTTTTATCTGATAAATTCTGCGTCAACTCGATGAAACAAACAACCTACAAAAATCCACCCACATTCCCATCAATATATATATATATATATATATATATATATAGAGAGAGAGAGAGAGAGAGAGAGAGACAGACAGACAGAAGTCAACTACAAAAAGATTTAAAAAAAAAAAAAAAAAGGAGACCTTGCGCGGAGGAGTTAATGTTGCGGATCATGAGGGAGATCGGATGATCATAAATGCATCTGGATCCGCCAGTATGAAGTGAATAAATAGAATAATTTAGAATTGCCGATCAAACGACGGCGGAATTACAGAACGAGAGAGAGAGCGCGCGGATGTGCGATAAAAAGAGAGTGATGGTTGCGGCTATAGTTGGAGACCTAATTGGGGTGGGCTGGGGTCCAGTGTTTTCTGGAATCCCACGTGGCGCAAGGAAAGAGATTTGAGTAAAAAAAAAAAAATTCTGCCGGCGGTAGATGGACTTTTTACTAGAGAAATTCTTTAAAAATATATACATATACATATATATTTATATAATATAATAAATCATTTAATTTAGAAAAATCTCACACACACATATCATAATTTATTATAAATAATTGAATATATATTAAAATTTCTCTTTTAACTGTGCTTATCATATACAATTAAACATAATTAAATTCTTGAATCCATGATACTTTTAATTTTTGTCATTGTTTTTTAAAGTATTAGTTAATTTGCACAATTGATTAAAAAAAATCAATCATTTAGAGTTTTTTTTTACACTTAGAAGACGAAGTAATAAAAAAGAATAAATATAATGAGATTTGACTTTTCATCATTGTGGTAAATAAAAAAGAATTTATTTGTTCATTTTAAAAAATAAAATATGACATTTTTTACTAAAAAAATAATTATGAATTCTTGTATTGCATAACAGGATTATAATAATAAAATTTAAGTAAATATAATATTTATTTTCCCAAATAATTAAGTAATTAGTGATGTAATTAAAAAGCATATTATTTTTATAATATATTATTATTTTTTCAAAAATTATTATATAATTAGATTTTATCAAGTGAATAAAATAAAAACTTAAATTAGTATAATAAATTTCAATATTGATATAATTATTTTGATGTAAAATAAGAAATTTTATAGTTCTATTTTTTATTGACTTTCTCTTTAATTTTTCAAATTTTGTTATTATATAAATATTAAATATTTGTTATTATTAAAATCTTAAAATAACCAACGTGAAGGACTTCTTTTATGTGAATAACTTACTTTATTATTAAACTTTTTTCATTAATTTGATCAAAGAAATTTTTTTGAATTAATTGAAAAAATTAAATATTTAATTATTAGTTTATTTGTCATATGACAAATAAAAGTATATTTCATTTTCACTTATCAAAAATATTATATTAGCTATATAATTTTTTTAATAAATGATAAATACTTGTCTAAAACTATGTATGAGATTAGAATTAATTTATATATTAATTATTTGTGAATTCTACATTATTTTATATTCTTGTTTTAATTTTAATATAAAATTTATATTGTATTAAAATTTATATATTAATAATGAAATAATATAATTTTTATTTTAAAAATATTTTTTAGTATAAAATTTATATTATATTAAATTTTTTTATTTGAATTGATTTTAATTATAATTTTTAAAAATAATATAATAATTTTAAAAATATAATAAAATAAAAAAATACTTGTAGAAAGATGAAAAATCATCAAATACAGTTTGTAAAACTATAAATATCACTATATATAATTGATTTTGATCTCACATTCAATTTTAAATGAATGTTCATTATTTATTAAGTAATTCTTTTGGCAAGTGATAATATAATATATTTTTATTCTAATAAGTGACAAGTAAAACAAGGAATTTAATATATATAAAAAAATTTTCATACGGAAATAATTTAGAAATTTAACAATATAAAAAAATTTTTAAGTAAAAATAATTTAAAAATTTTATAATATATAAAATTTTCATATTCATATTCTTTAAGACATTAACAATAATAAACATTTAATTAATTATATACTAAAAATTAAGGAGAAAAATAACCAGCAAAAAAAAAGTGAAACTATGAATTTTCTATTATTATTAAAATTTATTATACTAATTTAACTATAATTCTTTATTTTTATTATTTTATGTAATTGAAAAGTCTAATTAAACAATATATTTTCATAAATACAGAGATGAGTTTATTGAAATAGATAATAATAAATATATAAAAGTGACTATCAACCTGTATATTGTATAGTAAAATTAAATTGAGAATAATTGAAAATAAAAACATAATTTGTATAATTTATCCTTTTCATATGCAAAGAAAGTAAAGCATCCGATCCAAGATTCGAAATGCAAAAGCCAAAAATAGAGAATAATTTCGATTTGTATAATCATATATCACTTTTCCACCGCTCACTTTTTTTTTTTTTTTGAACAAAAAAAGGATAACTCAATTCCATTTTCCCTCCTCGTGGTAATATTCTGTCCATAATTTTAGAATCTAACTGTTTTTAAATCAGTCAAGCAATCAATTTACAGTTTAATTCATTAAAAAAGTTTGTAGTAATTATATAAAAATATTATGTAAAAATGAAATACTAAAGAAATATCATTAAAATAAAAAATTTAATAAATTACAAACAAAGTTCAAATATCTGCAATTTAATAAAATTGAAAATTCTATAGTTTTTAAAAGAAGATGATTTAATATTCTCTCATTTTCAACAAAAAGTGTCAAAATCATCTCTTGAAATCAAAATAATGCAGTTTGGATTAAGCTAATTTAATCATGTTCATCAATTTTTTTTTTTTTAAAAAAAAACCTTTTTTAGCTTTGACCAGTTCAATAAATTTAGTAATCAATTCTTGATTCAACCAGTTTAATTTTCAAAATACCTCATTTTATCACACTCATAATTTAAAAAGAAATCATTTTTAAAATATATACGTAAAAAAAATTTGATGGGGACAAATTGAAGCATAACAATTGGATAGAAGGAGGAAAGGAGGAAATCATGATCATCGCCGCGGCAAACGGTGGTTTTCGCCTGGGGCGTGCGTATAGAGTTGGTCAGTCAAAAGAATCATTGTATTTGTAGGGTTTGTCTTTTGCATTTTTGCTTTTGTAGCTTTTTAACATACAAATAATTTGTGGATCGCATTCTACAATTGCTTCATCGCTTTAATTTAAAGCTACTAATTTCAGAGAGTTGTACAGAGTGGGGAGTTTAAAATAAATAAATTATTTTGGAGCATATGGAATTGGTGTAAGGGTAATTTGGTCATTATAAATTTTTTCTTCACAAGTAGTGACTTTTATTTGGTTGTGTAATTAAAAAAAAAAACACTTAGGTAGGTGTATTGGATTAGAAAATTTTAAATTTTTTTTTTACAAATTTTAAAAGTTAGAAGTATTAAATAATGAAGGTAATTCATATCTGTGATCGCAAATTTTATTATATTCATGAAAAAATTATTTTTTATAATAAAGTCGTTGAAGTACAATTAAGATTCAAATTAACTTATTTCAATTGATTAATGTATTTTTGATTATTGGAGAGTTTATGTGAAAATAAAATATTATTTTTTTATGTTATAAAGATGATGCTACGTAGTTGAGGCCTGGGAAAGAGTGTCACATCATCACCCAACTTCTTACCTCTCCTTGTTGTGGTAAATTGATCGACTTACTTAATTTTTCACCATTCTCTCCCTCCTCTCTCCATTTGTTCTTAGATAACCACGACATTTCAAAACAAATTTCTCTCAGTCAAAAGCCTAACCTAGTTTACGATTATCAACCACAATCAAAAGCCAACTCTGTTTTCAAACTGTGCTTACCAAATTTAAGTTGAAATTGGCATTTTATTATACAACGGAATGGTACCTTTTATCTTTGTTTTCTAGTGAAAAGTTTGTGTTAAGTAACCATGAATTATGGCAGTTATAATCCCATGTTATTGTTCTTTTTCTCTAGCTAACTCCAACCTCTTGATCAGACCCAAATCATCCACAAACCAATTTGGCTTTCCAAATGCTCTCCATAGCAATGCTGGTTGGTGAACCAGGCGACTTGTGCCCAAATGCGCTCTTAAAAACTCTAATCGATCTCATCTCCATAATCAATAGGTAAGTTTGTTTCTTTATCATGATTTTGCTCGTTTTCTCTAATTATGGCTTTGTTTTTGACTTTTTGTGCCTTATGTTGTTGAATTGGGAGCAAATGGTTGATGAGCTTAATTTTATTTCTTTTTTGTAGTTCGTTGTAATGGTTGTGAAATTTTATTTAATGAATTTTGATTTTTTTTTTGGAGCAGAAAAAGGGAAGTCCTTTTCATTGAAGGAATGTGCAATTTATGTTGCTTCACCATTTGGGTTGGCTACAAGAGTTCCTTCATTGGATTGGTGCAGTAATGCATTTACAGTGCTACTCTTTCATTGCCTAATCTTTCTATGTTGAAATCTGGTTCGCCCTTTAAAGATCCAGGAGTGTTGTTAAGATATGTTATTCCTATTGATAATAAAACTTTAAGGGAAGTACAAAAACCGCTTAAAGATATCACTAAAAGTGCCAAGGTTGTTGGAGTCAAGGTGCTTGATTCCATAGAAAGAGTAAGATACTAAAGTCATTTTGTGTTTTGTAAAATTTGGTGTCGATAGTGTTCGTGCAAGAGATATTTCTTTTGTTAATTATTTTGGTTCGCACCTGCAAATTTTCCTCCAATTTGTTGATTGTTAGGGTTCCTCAAATTGGCTATCGTGAAATAACGGAGAAGAGGGAAGATAAGTTACATTTTTGGGTTAAAAAGAGGAATAATAGGTGGGTGGTGACGTGGCTCACTGTCCACATCACCATCCATGTGTTGTCATCTTTACGACATAAACCATTAAAAAATCTTTCTCAATTTTCACATCAAATCTCCACAAGAATAGATTAATTACACTTTTTATTTTACTTCAGTGACTTGATTGTAAAAAATAATTTTTTCATGATTGCAATAAATTTTGCAATATAATATGATGACTACGTGTATAAATTACTTTAATAATGATTTTAAAAACTTTAAAAATAAAAGATATTTAATAAAATTTTTTAAAAATTTTAAAAGAAATCTATAAAAATAAAGAGTATTCAATTATAGCTTTTATAAAATCCATAACTAGTATTCAAAGTCATTGACTTGTAAAAAGTAATACTTTTATAGATTTTAAATGACTTTTTAAGTATTAGTATAAATAGAATGTTTTAAAAAAATTCTCTTTTATATTTCTCAAAATTTTTGCAAATTTTGAAAAATAAAATTTTTGAAAATCATTCATAATTTATAAACTCCATACAAGTTATTAAAAATATATAAACTCTATACAAATCATTTACTTAAAAAAATCTATAAAAGTATTAATTAAATACACTCTTTTTAAAGTGAATGAAAGATTATTTAATTCAATGGTGTCGAAATATATAAATATTAAATTTATTTTTATAGAATAAGGGACAAAGTAGTACATTAAGATAAAATTTAAGTAATTTAGCATTTAACCCATATTTTTAACCTTTGAGTAGGTTTTTTTTGTTTTAAATACTATAAGTTCAGTAAATGCATTTTATTGTGACAAGAAATATTAAAATCAAAGCAAATTAATATTAAGTGATTTCAAATGTCTAATAGATAAATATTTAATTATTTAGGTACCAACTAAGTTATGTCATTCCAAAATTTATTGTTACTAATTAACTTCAATATGCAAGAAGAGAGAGCAGGAGGGCACTTCCAACATTTGAAGGTCAATTATTAGGATCAAAAAATAAAAAATAAAAGAGCCATGCCTGTCTAGGATAAAGGAAAATTTTAGAAGTAGGATATTTTTAAAAAAAAATTTAAAAAAAGCAAGGAAAATCCCTCCATTGGCTAAAATGATGGATTAAAGAGAACTTCATTGAGAAAATACATAATTTATTACATAATGTCATTTTATTTTTTTAAAATATAAGTTAACAGTAAACAAAAATGAATCTATGATAACACTCAATAAAAATACAGAAAACCCAAATTTTAATAATTTAAAGATTTTGATAAATTGGGATGGAAAATCAACATCTTTCATTGTCATAAATTCCTATTAGGGTAAAAGTTAGTTCAATGAGCATAAGTGCATGTTCATGCTATGCTGTCTCAAGTTCCTATATACTTGATAAGGTTGGGTTTTCTATTGCAAGATGATAAAAGGTCAACCATACAGATAGTAGGGACTATGAATGCCACCACCCTACACCAACAATTTGTTAACTACCATTTTACAAGTAGTTGTTATGCATGTTCAGTGCTGATAACTGCTGTGGATAATTGATACTTAATTTTTTTTTATTTCATATTAATTATTATTTTTCATTTTATTCGTATTTTTTTTAAAAGATATAAGTAATATTAATCATTTTACATTTTTTAATATACCTCTCATTATATATAGTTTATATAAATTATAAAAAATAGAAAATATTAACTACTTTATATTTAATTTCTTAATTTTGCTAAATCATTTTTATTTTATACAAATATGGAATCATTGGTTGAAATGATAATAAAAATATTTTGATAATTTTTTAGTAATATAAAGTAATATGGTAATATTACAGAAAAGTGGAACGTGAACATTAAAAGTCAAATTTCACTAATGTAAAATTTTTTCCTTCCAAACTAATAATGTAAAATTTTCTTCCCTCCTAAATAATAATGAATTAGATGCAGTTAGACTTCAAATAACTATTAGATAGTCTTTTTTTTTCCCCCTTAAACTTTTATCACAAAAATAAAACTCTCACTATGTTAATGAAGAAAAATCAAAGTTAGAACCCCATCCCTATCCAAAAATGTATGAGAAGACCAAATCAAACATTAATTATCTTAAAAAGCTTGTTTCCCTCTTAATCTATTAGAATTTGTAGTAGCTTAGCCTCATTAGGAAAAATGAAACAAAAGACTAAATTTTTACTTTCTTAGAATTCACCTAATACTAAATTCAAGTCTCTCACCACAGGCATAAATTCTTCCGTCCTCAATAATTAAGAATATAATAATTTTTACTTTTTCAATCATTTATTATCTTTTAATGAAAATATAACAAAAAAAATGAATTTTTAGACAACAAAATTTATCTGCATTTATAATAATTAGTTTATACAGTAAAAAATAATTTCTTTTTTTAAAAACTATTTTGATCATTTCATCAAATGGTGTTTTCCCCATTTTTTGCTTTTAAGAAGGAAAAAATAAAAAAGAAAAGAAAAGTGTTTTTTGTTTTTCCCCAACAAAGTTTCAAAACAAATTAGAACGTGATTGAAAATTGTTCTAGAAAGACCAAAAAAAAAAAAAAAAGGGTAGTACTGCGAAAAACCCAAGATCATCTAGAAGTGAAAATATGGAAATTTTTTTCAATGGGAAAAACAAGGGCAATATACACAAAATTGCATCTCTGCAATTTTAATCATTAAAATTCACTTTTATATGAACCCCATATATCCAGGTCATCATCATCAACAGGTTGCAAAGGATCTCCTTCCTGATCTTCATTTGTTGCATCCTCATCCACCTCAGTTTTTTCCACTTCTTCCTGCAAGCATATAAATGAGCGGCTCAGTCAGAAGAATTTTATATATTTCATTTAAATGACTACTATTATGATCGCATCTCCATGTTGAAAAATAGCACCAAGTGACTTCGACAAGCCTATTAGCATAACACAACTAAACCTCCTTTCCAAGTTTTCCATTCCGCATCGTTTTGAATTACATTTTCTGTGAAATGTAATCTCTGTAAATCATATCATTTCATCTGATGTTATTTTACGCCTACCTTTCCCTTTCCTATCACCCTCCAATTTAATAACTATTTTTCTAATGGGAGTGTTTATTGGTATACAACAGAAGATCAAATTATCAATTTACCTTTCCACATCTTTTCTAGAGTTATCACTTTAACATTTCTTATGAATATCTTTATTTTGGATGTGGTCCATTCTTATATGGTCACACATCCACCTTAGCAAAATCATATCTGTTACACTCATCCTCTGGGAAAGGTGCTTCTTTATTGCCCAACATTCACTATTATACATCAAAGCTGCCCTAGTTATTGTTTTATAGAATGCCCTCAGTTTTGTTGAAATGTTACATTATGCCACTTCACCTATCCTGCTTTAATTCTATGGTTCACATCCTCATCACTCTCTCCATCTTGTTAGAGATATTTGATATGGTAACTACTTGGCACTATCATCCCCTCTATGATGATTAACTTTCTTCTCAATACTGAAATTACATTGCATATATTTTATTTTATTCCTACTCAATTAAAGCCATTTGACTTCAAAGTATTCCTCCATAATTTTTAACTTTTTGTTGACTCAATTCTGTGTTTCATCAATGAGAACTATGTGATATCTTCTTGGGTAGGCCTAGTAAGCTCATCCACAACTAAGGTGAAAAGATACATGCTTAGGGCAGAAGCTGATCCTTTAGCACTTATATATACCTTATAGAGACTCCTCCAATTACAAACTCAAGAGGCAATGAAGAACAGCCAACAGTCAAAAAGCTGGAGATAATAATATTAACATCCTTTATGCTTATAGGAATACTAGTTAACAATGAGTTGTTGACCCATAGTTGAGTATAATATGCCATAAAAATTTATCAATGAAGAAAATATGGAATCACTAAGAGTTCAAAAAGAATCCAATTAAATATCTCCACATGCATCTCAATGCCATAATTGCATCAAACAATCATTATAGAAGATACTGTTTATTAGAGCAACAAATGCCTTGAATATACAGAATATAGTCATCTATTCATATACCAAATGGACAATTCTACCAAATTGGTCCAGATTAAAAGATACACAAAAATTAGCATCAATTGGACATTTTAGAACACTCAACTCGATTTCTTCAAAGTTCTCCTAAGAAATTAAGAGTACTTTATATAATTTTAAGGCCTTATATATATATATATATATATATATATATATAAATAGGCACCATGTTTTTAAAAATCCAAACCTTGTTTATTTATTGCAGTTATACACAAAACTTTAAAAATATGTCATCATACCTAATTTGGCCCATTTAGTTTCAACTCTACCTAGCTTATAGCAATTACTAATGTGTAAATCCGCATAAAAATAATTTTTTAATCTTGTGGACAACACTCCATTGTCCATTTTGTTTTTTGAAAAATTGGTCAATTAACCAAATTTTGATCATTGGCAAAACTGAAACTAAATAGGTCAAATTAGAATACAACTATGGCTGCAAATAAACCAGTGTGCCTGGCAAACAGTTCACCAACAGGCTTGTTAAAAGCTCATTTGTGTTCATTTATTTAGCTTATCAGACGAGTTTGAATAGATTTTGGAGCTCATTTATACAAACGTGCCAAGCTCGAACTCGTTAGTGCTCAGCTCATTTATGTTCATGATCAGGCTCGTTTAGTATTCATGAATAAAATCGTTTAAGTACTTGTTATTGTTCATTTATATTTCATAAAAGTTGATTAGAGACTAATTTTAGGCCCTTAAAATTCATAATTCTAGTAACAATTATAATAAATTTATAATTAAACATTCATATACACTTCATGATGATAGTTTAACATACTAAATAAAATCTGGAATTAAAAGATATAAATTAGTAAATATGCTAGAAAAAATGAAAAAAAAAAAAGGGCAAAAGATGCGGGAATCTATCCCACATCGATTGCATAGAAGAGAGAGGGGAGGCTCCTCCTTATAAAAGGAGAACGCTCCCTTTTATAGTATAACTGCTGGCTTGAAAGCCAGCTGATAAGCCCACAATGGCTATTTAAAAACAAAAAACTTTAAAATCCATTTCAAATGGGGCTGCAAGTGAAAATTAGTTAAAAATTTTATTTGCTCTTGAGCTTGAGAGTGAGCTCAAGCTCGCTAGAAGCTTGGAAAGCTTTTTTAAGTTCAAGTTTGAAGACTAATGGTGAAAGCTCGTTCAAGCTCAAGCCGAGCTTGAACTCAAATAAGAAGGAACTGAACTGTGAGCTTGAACAAGGTGAAACTCAGCTTGAGTTGGTTTGTTTGCATCTCTAACAACAGCCTATTTTTAAAGCTTTTGGTACAAATAAATTTACTCCAGTAATCTAGCAGTAACTAACTAGCATATATATAATCCCAGAGGAACAAAAGGGAAAAAATAAAAAGCGTACATTGTTTTCAAGATTTGCCTCTGTTTCCTCATCTGTCAGACCAACTGAATCACCTCTGTTAGAATTTTGCTCTGCCTGAGCAGCAACTTGTTGCAGTTGCTCAATTACTTTTTCGAAATATGAATGATCTGCAATAGAATGAAGACCAAAAAAAATTTAGCATGCCACATCTTGCAACAATTTACTTCAGATTTCCAATTAACTTGTCCCTAAAAATTCAAGTACATTATGGTCCTAATGTTGCTATCTTTTTCTGTATGTGTGGAGACCCTCAAAGCACTACAGGTTACAGCTAGATTTCCTTAAGCCAGATAGAAAGATCAATGCATGCTGAAAAGAACAATGATATTTCTAGGGAATCAAATGCTGATATCAAGACAAATCTATGAGTTAGAAGCATCAGTTTGAGATGCACTAGAAAATATGCACGAGGGCCCTGGCCTGTCACCCACTTTGATGGCAATACCAGTAAAATCTCTCTAAAAGATCACCTCACCCTCAAATTCCAAGTTCACTCAGAAACTGAATCATCAACTAATGCAGTAAAATTTTGTGCTAGGAATTACCTAAAAATTTAATCAAAACAAAATCTGTCAGTTCATTTGTGAAATAATAAGCTCATTAAAACTTTGATTAAAAAAAAAAAGATGGGGGTGGGGGCAAGGATATTGTATTGAGCAATGGTTTCACCATTAGCACGATTGTTCAGCGCCTCTGAAAGCCTCAATGGATGCTGACGCTCTTCCTTCTTATATTTCAACTTCATTTGATGGCGTGTTCGTCCAGGGAAAAGTTGTTGTATCATTGATAGATCAGTCCCAAATTGCCGAATTCCCTAAAACACACAATGATGCATATAAATCTTAAAGTAGAACCTCCAGTAAGGGATTGCATTCTAAGAGGCAAAGATATACACAAAATATGATCAAGAACCATTTCATATATGCCAATTTCCAGTATTATTCTGAGAGATATTATGAGGTTTTCTTTTAAGAATTTATCTGCTGTCTTCCACCATCTCAAATTATTTACATATCCTCAGGAAGAAGAGAAGAATCTATCGAATCTTTCTCGAATAGTCAAACTTTAACTCACCGACCCTTGTTTATTGCCTAGTGACTCTCTGCATTTTGTACATCTGTATTTGGCATAGGAAAAATAAATAAAAGCTGGCCAAATGATGAGTCCAACTGAATAATAAGCACATAAAATAGAGCCTAATCAACTGGGCCATATAAGGTAAGAAATTGGCATTTAAAATGGTACCATGAAGGTTGATTAAGAGGTAAACACATTACACAACTCTTGGGTTAGCTTCAGATGCTTGAAGGTGACAACAACTACACAAAGAGTATGTGAAATAACCAATTTTAGGTGCAAATCATTGTAGTAGAAGACTAAAAGGTAGCTCCACAAGAGGTTACATGCTACATCCATCAAATATAGAGGTTTTCTCTGTCTGAAGGATGGCGGTTCAAAGACTACCAATGTTGTTTGGCACACAACAAAAACAAGTAGATCCAACTAGCAACATCTGGTCAATGTTTATTTTCAGATGTAGTCAAATTTTCAGGAAAAAAAAAAAAAAACTAAAAGCCAGTCAATCTCACTCTTCACTGTTTTCTGATGAATGAAAAGAAATTTTAAAGAACAGGTGAATGAAAAGAAATTTTAAAGACCAGGTACATACTAGCAATGCTGTAAATAAATAAAGATATAGTGCAGTGATTTTGAAGGCTAATAGAAAAAAGCCACAGAATCAGCTGTGGGCCATGACTAGGTAGCTCCATATGGAAGGATCAAAGAATGGAAATCATCAACCAAATGATCCTTGCCAGCTAGCAAGTCGATGAGCTGCACTTTCACATACCAACCTCACACCCCCTGGGTTCTTACTCTCTCTTCCTCCCTTTCTTGGAAAATTCTTTGTCACACTGGGTGCATCAAAATGGCTTGTGCATCAAGCCAGTGAAAAAAAAGAAAAGAAAAGAAAAAAACTGGCTATAACTACCCAGAGAAACTTACCATCATGCCCATAACTATCCATATTAAAATGCTATTGAACCTTTTTTTTTTTTTGGCCAAATATAAGTCATGCTTTGACTGGGTGTACACACCTTATTATAGAATAGACTTTTCCTTCCCTCTGTGAGTGTCTCAGAAAAAAAAAAAAATCATTGTGTCCTCAAATAAATTAGAGACATAACCAAATGGTTCATATTAATCCATAGCCCCATCCTATATATCTCTTTGGAGCCTTCATAATTAACAATCAATAAGTACAACTCTGAAGCAGATATATTTCTTCTTTTTTTTTTTTTTTTCCTTATCACTAAGGACCTTATTTTAAACTAAGGGCATCACCAAGACTAGAAATAATGTAGGGAAACTCCCAAAATAATTAGAGAGGAAGAACATTGAAATCTCCCATGAACAAGCAATGATACCAAAGAACCACAAACAGGGTGAACATTCCCTTGACAGGAATATCATGTTATATCCATCCACCTGGCAAATTTTTCCATTGACAGAACTGAGAGATGACCAATATTGACCGAGATATTATCCACCACATTTACTATGCACCAGCTCCATGTCTAGTATGCATGCAAGCTGTAGACGGATAGTCCCTTCTTTTGAAAATAATGTATCACATCATAAATACAACTTGCAAATTTATTTTGGATCATCAGAACTACATGCAATTCTAGAGACATCACCCAGACCAACATAAACTAAAGTTTAGACATTGATCAACAAAAACCTTATCTGTACCAAAATCTGGATAAAGACGCATATATTCACTATTTTTTCAGTGAAATCTCTGAGGCACCATATATGTCACAAAATATAGATATCTTAAACTCTTAATGAAGGTTCAAGACAGAATTAGAGTTGCATATACCTCATAAAACAACTCTGTGTCTTGTTTTGACCATCTTGCAGTGGGTGTTTTGTCCATGAAGGAATGGGAATTGAATAAGGAGTTTGATTGATCATCAATATAGTGTCCATCTTGCTCTGAAGTGGCATCGTCTTCATTATGAGAACCTTCCCCATGTAATGAATTAGCAGTGCTGCAAGCAACCAAAGTGTAAATCCATTGGCCATGAAAATAAAGTACTACTCATGACTATAGGGAAGGCCACAGGCTTCCCCTTTAAGTTTTAGTCAAAAGACCAATAGTGTTCCCACATATTGATGCAACTTGTAACCAAGTAAGTATACCTTTTCTACACTAACTTAATATATGAAATGCCAGAACATCACCAACAGAAATTGCTTACACTTTCCAGAAAAGAGAAAAATATAATTGACATTCTGAATTCTTCAAACCCACATATCAACTACCCTAAAAATAGAAAGTAATTGAATTTGGCTGCGTGAAAAAATTTTAAGCACTAGCTCAACCTTCATAGTTCTCATCCCAAAATACAATCATGCAGAAAATAGGCATATTCTTTAGCTATGCACTTTCATTTACGTAAGATCTAGTGACAAATGAGCAATCCATGGATATAAAAACCTAATCCAAAGATAAAAGTGAAGAGTGGACCAGGGCATGGCTGCATATTCTCAATTTTTTTTTTTTCTTGAAGTAATTAGTAGCAGGATATATATCACAAATAACATGACCAATTATCTCTGTGTGAGCATAAAGCCAGATGTTATCAGAATTCACAACCAAATAGAATCTTTGGCTCACATACTAGCCAATAATCAGATATATATTGACACTTCTAGAACAAGAATATGGGATTGAATCTGAAAGCTTTAGATGTCTCCTCCAGCCCCAGTGGCTATCCAGAGGTAATTGATAGGAGGATACATGGTTGTCAAAATCGCATTTTAGCTTGTACAATTTTATGAATTAAGATCATGTAAACAATTCAACATGTACATAAAATCGGTCTTATGATAAAATCAGTGGGAAATTGACTTGTTAAACTCGGAAAAATCGTGAGTTGCTTCACGAATCACAATTTTACCAAGTTCGGTAGCAGAAATGTGAAAGTTCACATACAGCTATTGTCCCACTTGCCATGTAAGCTGCAATGATGAAACAGTGGGTCCGCGTGTAACTGTAGAACATAGGTGTGTTGGTAACCCAACCAACCATTAGTCAATTAATTAAGTTTAGCTTTTACTAATCTTTTAAGTTTAATTTTACTAATTATTACTTAAAAATAATAAATATTTTAAATATATGAAATTAAAATAAAATTTTATTTAGAAATTATTTTGAAAAGATTCAATTTTTATTATCATCAATTTGCATGTTACTTATATTGTGATATTAAATTTATATTATAATATTTATTTATATTAAAATTTTAAAAAATAACATATTTTTTAATTTTTTATTTAAAAAAAGTAATTTTTGAATAGAAATCATATTATAATTGAATTGTTATTTTATTATAAATTTATTAAAAATTATATACTGTTAATTTTTATTTTAACAAATAATTTTTCAAATAAAATTCATTTTGTATTAGTTTTATTATGTTTATTTTGAATTGATTTTTAAAATAATATGATAATTTTAAAAAATAATTAAATAAAATAATTATTTGATATATGATAAAACAAACTTTATATATAATAATATCAATTGATATTAGTATATAAATTAATTAAAATATTTTATAAAAACACTAAAAAATGATATGGTGATTTTTAAAAGAAGAAGAAAAAAAGAATTAAGGCGTGGGTATTTAGGCATGTGGCAATGGTGGTGGTGTTGTAGCTTGCAAGTGCTTTCTTCGTGGCTTTCATTAAATGAGGGGAATTATTGCATGGACATGCATTTTTTAGTGGTGATATTGTTGTAGCCTGCAAATGCTTTCATCATGGATTTTGTTGGATTTAGGAAATTTTTGCATAGACAGCTATTTTTTAATATGTATTGTTATTTTATAAAAGATTTGAAATGCTACAATTTCATTTTATAAATAATATACAATTATCTCAATCTAAGCTAAAAATTAGATTAGAGCATGATCAGGTATTTTTAACTTACAATATCATGTGATTTTAATTTTAAATATATAAATATATTTCACAACAAAGAAAAATGTATTTTTCTTCCAGAATAAATTCATCAACTTAACACTATTAATTCTCATACATATAGATAGATCTGATTATATTGTTATTTTTTATTTAATTTAAATAATGCAAATTAATATTTATAAATATAAGTCGAATAAAAAATACTGGATGTTCATAAAATTAGATTTCATTTATATTTTACATATGTATAATTAGATTTTAAAAGGTATGTTGTTATGTTGTAAAATCTTACGATTTTATGATTCGATTTTATGAGATGCGTTTATGGGTCCTCTACTAATTCCAGAGTGAAAAAACGAGTTTGACAACCTTGGGAGGATATGCCATCGGAAATAACATGTCCGGCTATCACTGTGTGTGCACAAAGCCAAAGAAAATGTCGCTCTATATATTAATTCAAATGTAACAATTGCAGACAAAATGACAAAATAGGCAGCTCAATAACATAAAAATCAGCTATTAATACCTTGTTACTAGTTTCATACCTTTGATTCACTAAGGCATTCTTTGATGCTTTTAATTCTTTTATCTGCAAAAGAGACAAACAAAGGTCAAGCCCTACAATGCTGTAATCAGCAAAAGATAAATGAACAAGGCTACCAAAACGCTACCAATAAATCAAATCATGGTAGCTTCAACAAAAATGTCATCGTGAAAACTAGGACACAAACCACATACAGCCAAACTCTCCTTATGCCCTGCAAGCAAAATAATATCTCTGAAAGGCAGCTTCTGAAAACTAATTTCATCCTCTGGAATGCTAAGCAAATCTTTCACTGCAGAAAAGAATGTAACTAAGTAATGTACGATGAAAGTTGTCATCCTTCACATTACTGACATAAATATTGAAAGTACATCTGTTTTTCCGTCGAGTGGAATGAGAAAACTTCTTTCGTGGTTCCTGAGTTGACTGTTCTGGTGCATCCTTGTCTCTCTTATGCCTTCTAGCTGGTTTTGCCTTTTCAGCCACGGGTTTCTTTGACTTTTTTGAAGCTGTTGTCCTGCTAAATGTATTTTCCTCCCTATCATCATCCACCCTGTAATCATAATCATTATCTTCTCCATCTCCAATAGAACTACAAGGAGGTTCAGAAGTGAAGTTATCACTATCATAAGCTTCATCATCTGACTCATCAACAAGTTTCAGACCAACACTCCTTTTTCTCAGCTGTCTTGATGATTTGCCACTTTCATTCATGTCCCCAGCTAAGGAAGATAGTTTGGAGTTCTGAGAAGAAATTGATAGTGAAGAAGACTTTCTTTTTTTACCTTTAGAACTCTAACAAAAAATCACAAACAAGTTAGGACCAGATTGACATAGCTTACTGAAAAGTTTTCTGTATTTTGAACAAAGTTACCTCATGCAATCCAGGTACATCTTCTGGGAGCAAAACATTTGCATCACTGGAGCAAGAAGCTTCCACAAGATTTATCTGTTCTTCATTCACTGGAAACTCTGAAATAGTTGAATCTGGGGGAACTAAATTGCCAAAATCCATAGAGGAATAATGAAGAACATAATCAGATGGGAAGGTAGGAATTGTGCCCTCATTGATGTACACAGTTTCTGAAGGAACAAACTGAGCATTTGGTGGAGGCACAGCTGTATCTGGAGGAAGTATGCTAGCACTAGATTGCCCTTTGCTAGTTTGGACTTTGAGTTTTGGCTGGAATTTTCTCGTACAATGCTCTAAAATCAACAAAGATTTAGTGAAACAAAAATCACAACAAAAAAGAATGTCCATATAATGTAGGCAGCTAGGTTTAAAATACCAGACACAGTAGTGGACTCAGACAGGATATCTGGAGTTTCCAAGTCAGGAGAGGGCCCTGATTCCTGAAACTAACCAGATGATGACTAAATCAAATCAAGAATTCCATAAAAGAACTGGAATTAGTATGGGTGCAGGTCCTCACCTCTGACTCTGGCCTACCATTATCAATTTGAACAGCAGCTTCATTAGGAGTTATTACATCTACAACTGGCACATTGCATGCCCTGAGTGGTGAAAAGTTAAGAGAATTTCGAGCCGGAAATCTAGATTGTCCCTTTGACTCATCACTTGAAGCAGGAAGTTGAATCTCTGGATAAAAAAAAAAAAATCATCATTATTCACATGAAATTGACTCAAATGAGATAGCTCAAGAGGTTACAGAAACATCTCATAATTCACCTGTGCTGCTTGGGAACTGAGCACCAAAATCATGAATATATTCCAACCCAGAAAAAACATCTGCATGCTAAATCCAGTAGGATTTGTCAAAATGTTGTAAAAGGACAATAGCATAAGAAACAGAGAGAGTTTCCCTACCTCCCCCATTGATTTCACCAACCCAGAAACTGGAACTCTCACAGAAAAACCTGAATGCAGAGAATCAGTGGCAACCAACTGGGAAGAATTTGCCAATCCTATACTTCTGTCATTGTTTGATAATAGAACTTCAGGATTTGTGCAGTCATTGTTGCTTAATGGCTCTTTGATTACCATGTTCTCTAAAGTAGTCAAAGATGAATCAACTGGATCTGTAAGTCTACCATCGCAGGCATCAATAGATTTAGCAGACTGCAGTTTATCTGTCACAGTGGAGGATAGACTACCAGGCTCTTCTTCTGTGGTACTAGCAACAGTATGAGCAATTACCTCAGATGTGCTCCACTTAAGCTGAGTCTTTGGTCTAGGTTGAAATTTGCCACCAGCCCTCACTGAAATAGACATAAATAGCAACAACTCTGCTTGAAGCACGGTGCTTTAAGAAAATCGAATCTAAAAATTGTGGAAGAGTGTTGATTACCATTGGTCACAGGAGGCGGGGGAACAGTATCATCAAAAGGGTCCACATCAAGCCCTACTGAATTAACCTAAAACCAACATAAGTTTAACCATAAAAAAACTGCAACAAACCATTCAAATGCAACGAACAATGGGCAGGAAACAGGAAATCAAATCTTGACCTCAATTGCAGGCTCTCCAATGTCAGAACACTTTTGATCATAGCTCCTAGACTTTGCCTCCACAAGTTGAACATCTTTGGAGCTCACATTCTTTTTGAGTGCAAGTTCTATGGATGAGGGGTTGAGTAATTCCAAGTTGCTGTCATCATCAGGAGATAGAATTTCATTCTCTTTCAGCAGCACTTCACTCTCAGTATCCAAGTTAAGTAAGGCTGGATCATCAACAGAATGTAAAGATTTTGTTGCATATGAGTCAACCAAATCCACTGTAGCAGGTTGTCCTGTTGTACAGTTAGAAAGAGAGGAAGAGACTGGTGCAGAAATTTCCAGTCTTGGTCGAGTTTTTGCCTTAGGTTGAAACTTTCCACCGGCTCTAGCTGCAACAAAAATTAAAATGTAGCATCCAACCCCTTTGCAGAAGCAAAAAATTGACACTAATTTGAAAGTGCAACTTACAGGTATTTGCACTATAATTAGGAAGTATGTCATCCAGTGGATCCAAATCAAACCCCAAGGAACCTACCTAGTAATTGAATTTTAAGAAATCATATATTTGCAATTGCATGAATACAAGAAACAAAAGAAAAAATTCTTACATCTTCAGTTGACTTCACAAGGCTAGAGTTCCAGTCACTGTTACCATCAGATGCTGCAGCCTCTGAATCCAGAGTACCCACTGGGCTCACATTCTCTGTTCTTGTAGGTAAGAGATTTGCTGCTCCTAAGTTCCTTTTTTCATGTGAGGATGAACCATCATTGTCTTTCCCAGGTTCTTTATCCACAAAAGAGGTAGTCAAGGACAAAATTTCTATTTCTTTAGATCTATCACCTGTGACATCAACAGATTGAAGAGATTCTGTTGCATCATAGACAGTGGGGATTACTGTAATGGAATAGTTATTTGAACCATCAGAAGGCTTCAAAGAGAATGAAGCAAGAGTTTCCTTCGCAGGTTGAGATTGATCCTCGGTTTCAGACTTACCACCACTCCTCTCTGCATAACATAATTGATCTCATTGTATCCCATGAAGCAAGAATCAAAATTTTCATTTACAGGATGACAGTAGTGCAAAATGCACCTTAACTTACTTTTACTTTCAGCAGAACCAGGAACAATGCTAGCAACATAGGCCAAATCAAGCTGTGAAGAATCTGCCTAAAATGAGAAGAAATTCAGATTGATCTACTGAATCATTCATTTGTGCTAGAATTGTGCAAGAAAACATAGATGTAAATATTTACCTCTGTTATTGACAAGCTAGAATCTCCATTGTTCTTGCTATTAGTCACAACAACCTCCAAAGGCACAGCATCTGGAGAAGCTAGATCTTCTCTTCTTCCAGCAAGTTGGCTTGAAGAGTTCACTGGTTCACATTGCAGGTTATCATCGGTGTTTTCCAAAGTTTCTTCAGTCTGAAGCAATGCTGGTGACACTAAAGCAGACTCAACCAGACTTGTCAATCCATCATCCACATTATGAACGGACTGAACAAATTTTGTTGCATCCAAGGCAATCGAGAATGATGAAACAGATATTTCCTCAACATTGCTTGGGGGCACAGAAGACAGTGATGCAGATTTCACCTTTCCTAGTCGTGGTTTGGCTTTGGGTTGAAACTTCCCACCAGCCCGAGCTGCTCAAGAATTTACAGTATCAAAACAACTCACACCTTGCAGTAAATACAAAGTCAAAAACAGCAACAACACAATAATTCCAACAGCAACACTTACGATGGGCAAAAGCTGGTTTAGGAAGTATATCCTCAAAAGGGTCCAAATCAGAATCCATCAAATTCACCTCGCACCACTACTAATATCTACCAAGCTGTGGAAATGAGAAATGAGAATCGAATCCCAAAACAACTGCCACTAAGATTCTAAATTTTCTATGTTTATGAACATCAGAAGTTTTATGGGGATAAGAAATTGTTGTGTTTAATTATATGAATGCTTGGCCTTAAAGAGTGTGTGTGTGTGTGTGTATTGTGGAGATACCTTCTAGGGTGAAAAAGTGTGAAGAAATAACAACTTCAATTAAACACACCGTCATTCATTGACAAATTTTTAGTATGCTTATAAACCTAATTTCATACACCAAATATCAAATTCTAAAATAGCCTAAAAATTGTTCTTCTAGGATGGCAAGTTGTTCCATCGAACCAACACAATTATATCATCCATCCATATTATCATTACATTAAGAGTCCATTAGTTGCTTGAATTGGAGTTGAGCTTGAATTACAATTCTCATGTTTGGATTGCACAATAACAAAATTGAAATTGGGCTCAGATTACAATTCTAGTGTTCGGTTTGCAAAATGACATAATTGAAATTGAAATTACAATTGTAATTCTGATGTTTAGATTTATAAAAATAATAGAATATATAGAGAATGAAAATATAATTTAACTATAAAATGTATGAAGACACAAAATAATATGTAAAAATAAAATTTTTAATCTTAAATAATCCAACTCAAGGTAATAATTAAATATTGCCCGAAAATAACATAAAAATTAAGATACCAAAAAATCTACTAAATTGTCATTCAACAACCATAAAAGTATTACATTACATATTATTTCTTAATTTGCATTAATAACCAAGGCTTCCTTAAATGACTTATTAAAAAGGTAACTCATTCAATCCACACAAAGAAACACAATAGAATTAGGCGGTAGTAGACTAGAAATAGTACAATAATATAAAAACAAGGATTGCATTATCTTGTACAACACATTTGATGTCACAACCACTTCCTACTACTATAGTGGATATTACTACCAGAAAACTTTGACAGAGTTTCCTTCAAATTCAAAAACTGGATTAGTCAAGCAATTCATGAATATACTTTATAATGCCAAACTTAGCTTAATTGACTAATCCCATATATGTTCTCAACATATTCTACACAACCTTCTCCAAATAAATTAAGAGTTACAACCAATATTCTACAACCATCCATCATGGATGGAGTGTAGCATTACGGAGCTTTAGCCAACTCAAATGAGATTCAAATTTTATACTCCAAACACAATTACCCATGGCAGATACACTTCAAGACCTTAAATTGCACACGCTTATTATCTCCAAGAAATCACTGACAACTGTATTAAACAATATAGAGCTTTTCACACCCATAGCTTTGGGTAATCACAAATAATTCATTAAAGAAACAAAAGTAGTTCAATCCTGAGGAAAGCAATATGACTTTTGTAAATTATTCAGAATCTTTTTCATACATAGGCATAAATGGAGAAAAATAAATTAGAATCTGAGATAATAAGACAGTTTTGCCCTCTTCTAGATTGCAACTAGCAAAGGCTAACAACAAACAGGGGAAGCAAGGCTCATCATAAAAGTTAAATGGGTAAATATTTCATTTGTTTTAGAACAAAAATTGGTAGTAGCCAGTGCACTCTACTTTAAAAACATAACTGTTTCAGGAATTGCATACACCTAATGCTACTACAAAAGTAAACCATCACTGGTACTTTAAAAGGAGAAGGGAGGTGAAATTGAAAAAATCTTTTTTTTTTTTTTGGAATTGTTTTTGAATTGCTTTATCATCTCTCAACTTTTTTCTTTTTTTTAATTTTTTTTTCATACAATAAGCTGAAATTTCACCATGCACTGTGCAAAGCCCAGGTTAGAAAATTAATTTGACTTCTTAAAAGACATTATATACAGATATTTTTCAGAGGCTTGGCCTTAGAATTCAAAATGTGATCCAATAGAACACTTAACAAGTAATTAGTCCAAAACATAGGCTTAATCTCACATTCATTGCGTATTAATTTGCCAATTCATTTGTTCAGAATTTCAGATAACACAGCAATCAGGCATTTTTGAAATGTCTCTTTACCAGCCTATTTTAGTACCACTTTCGACCAGATGCCAATCAGGCAAATAAAAGAAAAAAATAGCATCAAACAAAATGTAATCAAACAAATAAAATAAAACTCATTTAACTAATTTAACTGATTATGCTGTATCACCAAAGACCTGTAACGAAACACATCTTTTCATTATATTAAAGCAACGAAAAGACTCAAGTTAATAATTACAAAGTGACAAACCCATATAGAAACTAAAAAATTTTTATGGGTTTTGTACATAAATGAATATAGATGACAGTATCTTACCTTAGGAATTTAAATGGTGGGCGATAACAGATTGTTTTTGATGAGTGTGAAGGAGATGAAGAGATTGGTTTCCTATTTGGTGGACCCAAAATTTTACACCTCCAGTTTCCAAAACGGAGAAGAAGGAGGCAGTGAGGAGGAGGAGGCGGCGAGATAAGATGAGGCAACAAGGAGGAAAAGGCAGCTAAGAGAAGGAGGGAAGGATGCAAAGAAGGCTTTACTCTTCTGACTGAACTGTAAGGCCCTGTTTGGATGGAGGGTTTGGATTGGTTCGAAAGGGTTATTAATAGAATGGAATGAAATGGATTGGTTTTGTTTAGAAAGAGAATGTTAAATTATATTTATGTTTGGGATGGTAGGAATGGAATGAAATGGTTTGAAAATAATTTTGTTTGTTTGCACTGGAATGGAATGGAATGGAATGATTTGAAAATAATTTTGTTTGTTTGCACTGGAATGAAATGGAAGGTTAACTTAAAAATTGACAAAAATACCCTTATACATACAAATATAATTTTTTTTTATTTTTTCATTTATCAAATATTTAATATTAAAATAGAAATTTATTATTATTATTCAAAAATTATATTTTATTTTTATTAACATAAAAATGTGAACAATTATATATATATATATATATATTATGGTATACTTATAGTG
>CATIWR010018443.1:0-17642 GCA_949677035.1 Omphalea diandra | reverse complement strand
ATCATGATGATATTTGATTATTGGTTTTGTCATAAGAATCTAATTATTGTTTTTATTCATTGAGTCTCGACTCACCAAATCGCAATTATATTTTTCAAATACTGAAGCATAGGGTTTGGATACCTTGGTGCATAAAGTTTTGCTTAGAGACTCATGGACCGTCAGTCGTCGGCTGAATTCCAACTCTCTCTTTCCTTGTATCATGTACATACATCTAGATAGGAACCAATTTATAGTCACTAGCCTTGAACATTAGGTAACATATATGTATATTAAATACATGTTGGATTGTGTAGGTATGATGAATAACACCTTTATGCATATGTATTTTTGGACATGGATGTCATGATTTGTAAATGAAAACTGTTGTTACAGTTTTTGGTATCAGAGCAGGGATAGTTTCCATAGGGACATACATATGAACATGGCATGACATTTGCACTATTATGCATTATCCTATGACATAGTCTTAAATGTCTATAAGGCATTAGCAGAGGGTAGTCATGGTTGTACTCATGGCTCACTATGGAGAGAGGAGTCAGCATATTGCATTCCATAAAAGCATCATGCCAACCATTGAGAGATCAGCCTACTGATAAAGTTAGATCTCCTGCACATTCTCATGCATAATACATATCTCATGGTCAACCATAACATAGAATTAGTGAACCAACAGTGCAGGGTCTAAAAATTCAAAGAGAGAGAAGGTATGACAAATTAAGAAAATAAGGTGAGTTGACTTCAGTGGTACCATAGATCCATCAGTGGTAGAGACATGGCTAAAAAGAACACAAAAAGTTTTCAATTTGTTGAAATGCATACTAGGAAAAAAGTTTGATTATGCAATGTCGCTATTACAGGGGGATGCATATGATTGGTGGGAAACCATTTTAAGGAGTGATGCCTAGCCTCCAGTGCTTACATGGGATGATTTCTTCATGTGTTCAATAACAATTATATTTCAGAAGTATATAAAGATGATAAAAGAAGGGAATTTTTGAACTTAATGCAGGGGTAGATGACTATATCTAAGTATGAGGTAAATTTTAATCAATTATCTCAATACGCATCCTTTATGGTGGCCATTGACAATGACAAATGTCAAAAGTTCAAAGAGGGAATGAGATATGAGATTAGAAGTAAGATCACGACTGCAGATCTTGAAAGTTATACTAAGTTAAAAGCTGCTGCAATCGAGGTGGAAAGATTAGAAAAGGAAAGAAAAGAGCAACGAGTAAAAAGAAGGCCTATTGAGTTTGTGGGGGATTTTGATAGAAAGAAAGGTAAACATGGAGATTATATGTCATCACTGTTTAGAACTAGGGGTGTTCACTCTAAATATAGAGGCAAAGGATTAGGACTTTCATCATATGCAAGCAGAGGTCAAGGCCAAGTTATGCAACAACGACCCTTATGTGTACATTGTGGCAGGCAACATATGGGTGAATGTAGAAAATTGATCGAGGGGTGCTACTTTTATGGGTCTCTTGATCATATGCTTAGAGATTGTCCTGAAAGATCTAGAATGTTAAAGGAAGGCAGAGGCAGAGCTACATCAGAGTCTATAGTTGAAGTTTCAAAGGTAAGTGGAGTTGGAATATCATTTGGCAGGGCAGAGGCAGATCTTTTTAAAAACTTGATGTGTGTAGCTAGGCACCCTAGGTAAGTTGTGGGCTTCGAAAATGTTGTAATGGGCTTAGCGATGCTTATGTCCATATTTGATTTTTCCTAAATTAATGAAGAACCATTGCTTGACATGGGAATTTTAAAGCTTATCACATTTGGATAAGGATTATGACATCAAAAGTTGAAACACTAAGATTGATAAAAACAAAAAAGATTAGAGGGTAGGCTAATAGTAGTTGTGCACCGAAATGGCAAGACTCATCATCAGAGGATGAGTATAGTAGAGATGATGTACCCATTATACTACTTCAAGATTGTTGGACTAGATTGGTCAAACTTAAGATAAAACTATTTTTTAATCTTGATAACATAGATTAAAATTTCTAAAATCTTATCTAAGTGTTTTGGATGCACAAGTTAAGTTAAAATCTAGTTGGAAGTTGAATAGAGAATGATTTAAAGAAATGCTTCAAAAATCACGACTGCTACTAACCAATAGCGACCACTATTTAAAGAAAAATGAAGCATTCCCTATCTAGTTTAGTTTATGGTCTCAATTATGGTGGGAATGGTGACCACTACCTTTAAATGGCCTTGAAGGAATTTCAAACATTCTGCCAGACCTAGCCAAGTGTCATATTATATTAAAGATCCAAAAATCATGATAACGACCTTCATAATAGCTACTATGACCTGCCAAACTCAAAACCTTAATAGCTCTAGTTTAATAACACCTAGGATAGCTGGCGTGACCCAGGTAGTGGCCGTGAAACATTAATATCACCTGCGACCTTCAAGCCTTCTTAGAGGGATCCAACAGTTATGTTTTTTAATAAGCCAATGCTAAAGTGCCTTGTGTAACTAGCTGTTAGATACAACTAAAGATCTAGACTGTGAACAAGTAAAATCCAAAGCAAAACATGGATTATGATCACAACTTCTTTGTCTTAACTGTAACTTTTATCTGATAAGCATTGAATGCTGGATTTTGCAACCAACTTTGAGATATAGAGATAGCTTTATTTCCAATAGTTCTTTGGTGGGTGTAACTTATAAATATTCTATCAAATGGACTTAAATGTAAGAGAAAAACATTTAATATAACCAAACTCTTACAAATTTATTTCTCAACTCTCTCTTGTTTACTCGTTGTCATTGACTTGTATAAGGTTTGGTGTGAGCCTTTAAATACCTTTGGGATTAGGTTTAAGAGTAAGCCATAGTAAAAATCTTGTATAGATTTGAATGTAAGCCTTAGGGAAAAATAGTTGAGAGGTTTTGTGTGAGCCGTATAAAACATAAAGTGTAAAGTTTGGTGTGAGCATGTAAAATACCATTTAGTATTAGTGAAATAACCAATTGGTATAATTGGAGAGTGGACATAGGGTTTGTTAACACCCAAACCACTATAAATTTTTGCGTTCTCTCTTCTCTTACTAATTTTCTTTAACTTAATTTGATTGCCTTCCCTCTAAAATTTAAATGTTCCACCAATTTTATCCCTATCTTGGTGCATAAAGGCCAATAAGTGTGTGAGACTAGGTTATTCAAACCTAAGAAAAAGCTCTCTTTTGATCTTGACAATATAGATTGAAAGTTATAATGTCAATTTTAAGTGTTATTTTTACAGTTTATAAAGAGTTATCATTAATGGAAGTCAAAATCTCCATCTTATAGAAGAACATCCAAATTCGTAGTCGGTATCCCCTAAGTCGCCACTGCGATACTGCTATAAGAAAGGATGAAGCTGGGTTAGAGAAATTCATGGGCAAATTCACTGCAGCGAATCAACTGAAGGAGCATTGGCTGAATCACAGAAGAATTAGCGGTCTATGTCATGTCTCAATCGCGACTGCGACTTTTATGAGCAGTTAGAATGCAATGACTATATTTTCTTGATGGACGAATGAGGAGCTGCCACGTGGACTAGCTGTTAGACACCAACGGTATTTTAAGCCGCAATTGAAATTTTGTGACCGCAAAAAGTCAGTAGTGACCGCGACTTTAGCTTGACAAACATTTAATGCTAAATCTATCTAGCACATCTTAGAGATTTATTTATAGTTTCAGAGTAATGTCTCTTTGGTGGATGTGGGCTATAAATACTCCACCAAACTGATGTTAATGTAAGAGAAAAGAGAATTCATTAATTTGTAACCTAAACTCTTGCAATTTCACTACTCAATCTTTTTTATTCTTTAAGTGATTGTTTGGTGTGAGCATAAACACCATTTGTAAAGGTTGTAATGTGAGCTTGTAAAAACACTAAAGAAAGGTTATTGTGTGAGCCTTAAAAACACAAGTGTAAAGGTTGTTATGTGAGCCTTGAAAATACAAGTGTAAAAGTTAAGTGTGAGCTTAGAAACACTATTTGAAGAGAGTGGAACATTAACCTCTGAGAATTGGGGAGTGGAGAAAAGATCAATGGCATAAGAAAAAGTCCACTCTCATCTTAATCCCTATTTTGATGACAATGATTTTGCTCTTTGAAAGCATAAAATGGAGATCTATCTTAATAGTGATCTCATCAACTTGTGGGATTTTATACTTGAAGAGTGGAAACCTCCACCAAAAATGGTTGAAGGAGTAGAGTGACAATTACAAGAGCAGAATGAAGTGAAACACAAAGGAAGGCAAATGGGAAGAACAATAGGGTAATGGCTATTCTCTTAAGCTCTATGTCAAGAGAAGAAAATGAAAGAGTCCAACTTTGCTAAACTGCACATGCCATATGGAAATCACTAGAAAATTATCATGAGGGGACAACTCTTATGAAATCTAGTAGGTTGGATATGTATGTGACAAATTGGGAGTTCTTCATGATGAAAGACCATGAGAGCATCATCGAAATGACACATAGAGTCCTCTTTATTATCACAAACATTAAAAAGTTTGGAAGGATTCTTACCAACTATGAGGTATATACTAAAATTCTTAAATCTCTTCCATTAGATAAATTTGGTACTAGAGTATGCAGCATTGAAGAATCTAATCGATAGATTGGGAAAGTGCCAACTCATTGGTAAGCTTCTCACTCATGAGATGGCTCTCAAGAAAGATGAAGAGATGAAGAACCTAAGAGGACAAAGATATAAAGAGAAGAAGAAAGCTCTGACCTTCAAAGCTCAAGAATATTATTCAAGCTCAAGTGACTCAAATGACAATGATAAAGAAGAAAAAGTGCTTGCCAAAATATCAAGAAAGACCAAGGAGTTGATGAAAGGAGAAAAGAAAAAAGAATCCAAAGAAAGTCATCTTTATATCATCACAAGGAAATGAAGAGCTTCAAGGCTACTTGGGATGATAATTCAAGTGATGAAGATGAAGATGAAGATGAAGCAACAAACTTTTGCTTCATGGCTCAAAAGGACTCCTCCAAAGAGGTAAGTACTTCTCCACATTCTTATGATGATTATGATGCATTTGATGATATATATGATAAGCTTTTAGAAGCTCTCACTTTGAAATATGACAAATATAAGTCACAAATGAAAACTTACAAGAAAAAATGTTCTAAGTTAGAGTTAAATCCTTGAACAATCTTGTAAGTGAATTGAGGACTTCTAATGAAGAACTTAAAAAATTTGTGGAAAGTCTTTCTAAGTCTTCATCCTCTCTTAGCTCTTTGAGAAAGGAAAATGATTCTTTAAAGGATGAAGTTATAGAACTTAGAAACTCCATCACTAAATTTCATAAGGGGGAAGGAAGTATTGGATACACTTATTGTATCATAAAGACCTCCTTTAGTTAGGCATGGTTTAGGCTTTAATGAAGTCTCTTCACCTACTTCTTCACCCATTACATTCATTAGAGCATCAACACCTCAAACTTTAAGTATTAAGGTCATGGGGAAGAGAGTTACCCCTAGCATTAAATCACCTATGCCTAAGGGTAAAGGAAAGACCCCCCAAGGCTCAAAGAGCAAATCATGCTTATATATACAATAAGAAGCATGCTTACCCATAAAATCATAGAAAATTCTCTTATACTTCTCATCACTCATGCATTTGCAAACACTCTCAACACCTAAGTATGAGAAGTCCCCCTACTCATACTATAGTTGTGCATAGGAGAAAGACTCACAAGTCTAAGCTCTAATGTCATTATTGCATGAGATATAGGCATATCAATGTATTTTGCCATATTAGGAAGGCACATCTCAAATTAAAGGACCCTTCTAAGACTAACCCTTAAAGAGCCAAGTATGTTTGGGTACCAAAACAAAATGTTTGATATTGTAGGATGGGAACTCCTTCACCAAATTCTCATCATGGAAAATCTAAAGGTGAGTGAAGATTGCTAATAAAGAAGGGATAAAGTTTCAAATGGTTATGTGTTATCAAGCCATGGATGCTAAACTTGTAATGTATCCCTTATCCCTTATGTTTTTAACCTAATATATATGCATACATTTAGGGGGAGTTTTATTGCTTGATATATTTATGTGTTGACATGTTTGATTTGATTTGATTGATTGTGTTGAATCAATTCATTTTGCATTTGAGGTTTTCTACATTTCAAATGTTCAAATCAATCATAAAAAAATCATATACTCTACTAGGGCAATTTATGACAACTTTTAAATTTGTAGCCCTAGTTTGTATATTCAAGCATCTTTAAATGTTTGAATTATTTTACATTTATGTTTCATACATTTATTTATTTATGTGTCATATTGTGATCAATTTTGCAAAATTACTTATGTTTGCTATTCTAATTTGAGTTTGTACAATTGACAAGTTTGTGGTCATTCCTTCTCATATTCCCTATTCTCTCTCTTATTCCCTCATATTCCTCTCTTTTTGATCTTGACAAAGGGGGAGAGATAATTGATTGAATATACCAAGAGGGAACATACAAAAAGGAGAGAGAAAATTGAGCTACATTTGTATAAGCTAAGGCATTGGTCTTATTAGAGTAACTAAGGGGGAGTATGGATTGAGAGGGAGCAATTTCATACTTAAGATTTGAATTACCTCAAAATCATTCTCTTAGGAGCATGCATAATTGATTCCTTATCCTTTGAATATTTAATCTAGATTGTCAAAATTAAAAAAAGGGGAGATTGTTAGACTAAGTTATTCAAACCTAAGTTAAAGTTCTCTTTTGATCTTGACAATATAAATTGAAAGTTCTAATGTCAATTTTAAGTGTTGTTTTTACAGTTTATAAAGAGTTATCATCAATGAAAGTCAAAATCTCCATCTTATAGAAGAATGTCCAAATTTGTGGTCGGTATCCCCTAAGTCGCAAACATGACACTACTATAAGAAAGGATAAAGCTTGGTCAGAGGAATTCGCTGGCAAATTTGTGGCTGCAAATCAGCTGAAGGAGCATTGGCTGAATCACAAACGAATTAGCAGTCTGTGTCACGTCTCAATCGCGACCCCGACTTTTGTGACCAGTTAGAATGCAATGGCTATATTTTCCTGATGGACGAATGAGGAGCTTCCACATGGACTAGCCGTTAGACACCAACGGTATTTTCAGCTGCAATTGGAATTTTGCAACCGTGAAAAGTCAGTAGCGACCACGACTTCAGCCTGATAAGCATTTAATGCTGAATCTGCTTAGCACATCTTAGAGATTTGTTTATAGGTTTAGAGTAACATCTCTTTAGTGGATGTGGGCTATAAATACTCCACCAAACTGATGTTAATGTAAGAGAAAAGAGAATTCATTAATTTGTAATCCAAACTCTTACAATTTCACTACTCAATCTTTTTTATTCTTTAAGTGACTGTTTGGTGTGAGCATAAACACCATTTGTAAAGGTTATAGTGTAAGCCTGTAGAAACACTAAAGAGAGGTTGTTGTGTGAGCCTTAAAAACACAAGTGTAAAGGTTGTTGTGTGAGCCTTAAAAACACAAGTGTAAAGGTTATTGTGTGAGTCTTGAAAATACAAGTGTAAAAGTTAGGTGTGAGCTTAGAAACACAGATTGAAGAGGGTGGAACACCAAACTACTGAGAATTGGGGAGTGGACGTAGGGTCAACTATACCTGAACCACTATAAATCTTGTGTCTCTCTTCTACTCATTTTCCTTTTTATATTCTTATTTTAATTTTATACACCAATTCAACTCCTCCCCCCTTTCTTGGTGTCTAGGGCCAACACTTTCATTTTTGTGTGCTTCCTCTAAAATTAAAAGTATAAATTTGCCACCAATTCAACTCCCCTTCTTAGTGCATTAGGGCTAACAAAGTGGTATCCGAGCAAGTCTTCAATTCAAAACCTTAATTATGTGAGGAAAGGTAATGACATAATAAGGAATCCATTCACACCTCAAGCCTTTCTTTGAAGGATCCAACTATACTCATTAGAAGTATAGAATGAAGATATATCTTGATAATGATGTGGTGGATTTATGGGACATTATTGCTAAAGAATGGAAGCCACCTACTAGAGTGGTGGATGGTAGTAAAGAACTACTCCCAAAGGATGAATGGGTTAAAGTACATATAAAACCAAATTAGAAAATAAAAGGACAATGGTTATTCTCTTAGGCTCCATGTTAAGAGAAGAAATTGAAGAGTCCAACATTGCCAAACTGCCCATGCAATATGGAAAGCTTTAGGGAACTATCATAAAGGAACTACTTTTGTAAAATCTAGTATACTAAAGTTGTATATGATCGAATGAGAGTTTTTCATCATGAAGGAGAATGAATAGGTCAATGACATGACTAATAGGCTCCTAGCAATAGTTAATAATATGAAGAAATATAGAAGAGTGCTCACAAATCATAAGGTAAACACTAAAATCGTTAAAATGCTTCTTATAGAGAAATTTAGGGTAATAATTTGTAGTATTCAAGAGTCCAATCAAGAGATTGGAAAGGTGCCAACTAATGTGCTCATTAGTAAACTCCTTTCTCATGAGATGGTGATCAAGAAAGAAGAAGAAATGGAAAGATGAGATCTCATGATGAGAAGGGAGAAAAGAAGACTATTGTTTTCAAATATATGGAAAAATAAGACTCTTGCTCTCAAATATAATAAGGATAAGAAAGTGGAAAAAAGCATTAGTGATAGTGATAAGAGTGAAAAGGGGGAAGAAGAACTTGTAATGCTCTTAAAAAGGTCCAAAGAGCTCATAAAGAGAAGAAAAGAAAGAAGGAACCTCAAGAAAACATCATCATCACCCTACTTCAAAGAGAAGAAAAATGAGTTGACTTGCTTTGAATATGGAAAGCAAGGTCACAAAAAATTCAAATATCCCAAGCTTAAGAAGAAAAATAAATGAGATAAATAAAAAAAGAAAATCTTCAAAGCCACTTGGGATGATGATTCAAGTGACGAAGATGAAGAAGAAAAGGTTGCAAACTTTTGCTTTATGGCTTAAGAGGACAACTCACATGAGGTAAATACTTCCCATTCTTGTGAATATGATGCATTTGATGATGAAGATGATAAACTTTTTGAGGCTGTGTCCTTGAGATGTGATAAATATAAGTAAAAAATAAAGATTTACAAGAAAAAGTGTTCAAAATTAAAGGATGAGTTTAAATGTTTAAATTAGTTTGTAAATGACTTGAGAACATGAAATGTGAAACTCATGAAATCTTTGGAAAATCTTTCTAAAACATCATCCTCCCTTGACTCTTTAAGAAAAGAGAATGATTCTTTGAAAGGAGAAGTTACAGTGTTAAGGAACTCCATCTCTAGGTTTCACAAAGGGAAGAAAGCTTTAGATACATTTATTGTACCTCAAAAACTACCCCTAGTGAGACATGGACTTGGTTTCAATGGGGCTTCTTCTTCTACACCCTCACCTCCCATATTCATTAGAGCTGCGACACCTTAAACTGCAACATAAAGGTGATTAGGAAGAAAGTACTTCGAGCATTAACCCCTTAAGCTTAAGGATAAATGAAGGGCTCCCCAAGGCTCTAGAGCTAAGCCTCAAAGAGTAAATCATGCCTAGATGTATACTAAGAGGCATGCTCAAAGGCATACACATAAAAATTTCTATTATACTCCTTTCCATTCTTACACATGCATGCATACATATAGCCAAAGTATGAAAAGGTCCCCCACTCATACTAAGGTTGCTCATAGGAGAAAAACTTGCAAGTCTAAGCTCCAATGCCATTATTACATAAGATATGGGCACATTAATATCTTTTGCCACATTAGGAAGGTTCATCTCAAATTAGAAAACCTTTTCAAGCCTAACCGCTAAGGACCTAAGTATGTTTAGGTACCTAAACATAGGTGAAATATTTTTGTTTTGTATGAATGCTTGGAAGCCACCAAATAGAACAATGATTGGCACATGGATAGTGGATGCTCAAAGCATATAATCAAAAATAGAAATCTATTCACATCCATTAAGGAGAAGGATGATGGCAATGTCACATTTGGGAATAATGCTAAGAGTAAGGTAATTAGCATTGGAATTATTTTTCATTGACAATGTTCTTTATTGAAACATAATTTATCAAGTGTAAGTCAATTATGTGATAATGGTAATGAAGTCACCTTTGACCCTAGACAATGTTGTGTTACCACCTTGATGGATAAAAAGGTAGTCTTTAAGTGTAAAAAGAGAGGCAATACCTACCTAATTAACTTAGACAATTTAGTTAACTGATCTTTCAAGTGTCTTGTCTCTATTAGTAATAAATCTTGGTTTTGGCATAAAAGACTTAGACAACCTAACGTGAAGCTTCTACTGTTGAACCTTCTAGGTTCCAACTTCTTATTTTAATGATCGTAAAAAAGATTTATGACTAACCTTTGTCTAAGACTATTTATGTTAAATCTTGCAGGTACATCAACTCTTTGAACCACAATGATTGGAGATGAATTTGCTATCAGGACATTTAAGTTGAAAGTTAAAAAACTGTAAGTATTAAAAAATAAAAATCAAAGCCAACTTTGTTGAAGTGCCTAAAGGGCATTGGACAAGTTCTTCAGTATGACTTATGCTCTCTAGATCTAGCAATGGGTATTGGACAAGTACTCTAAGGTTGAGCTTTACTCTTTAGACCTTGCAATGAGAGTTGTACTTTCACAACAGGTGTTGGAAAGGTACTCTAGTTTGTGCTATAACTTTTGGACGTCCCAATGAGGTCCACTCAAATTATCAACAGGCGTTGAGATGCACGACAATGCAAGAACTCTAATGGGCTTTGAATACTTCTATAGATTTTGAAAAATAGAGCTTAAAGATCACATTTTCTAGAAATCAACAACAAAGGTTGAGCATACTCTAACGAGCATTAAGGGTAGAATCAATGAACATTACTTACAAGCAACAACTATTAAAGAAAAATTGAAATAAACATATAAAGGAAAGAAATGTAAGAACCTCGAGTCACCAAATCACTTTTACAGATTTGGAAAATAGAACACAAAGATCACATTTTCTAAAATCAATAACAAGTGTTGAGCATGCTCCAATGGACATTGAGGAAAGAATCAAAAACCATTACTTAATGTAACAACCATGAAAGAAAAAGTGAAATGGACATATAAAGGAAAGCAAAGGAAGAACCTTGAGTCACCTACCTTCAACAGCTACTTCCATAGAGTGTTTCGATAGGACCAATAACTGTTGAAGCTAAATATTGATTGATAAACACCCATCTGCATGAAATCAACAATTGTGGATGCCTTAACAACGGGAGTGGAATTTCTTCAATAGATATTGATTCTTACAACTGTAATGTGAAGTGACAACTCTTTTCTAACTTCTAGTTCCTTGTTTAGCCTATAAAAAAATTGCTCTCAATAGAAATAAATTAGAGAATTGTTCTATTAAGTGAGCAATTCATTATGAAAACCATTCTTAATAAAAAAAATGACTTTTACATTATGAATAAAGAATGATTTAACATCCAAAAAGACATTAATTGATCAAGCTTGAGAGAAAACTAAAAGAGTTATCTTCAAAATAGAATTTGAAGGACAAATGTCTTAAAAACATTCTTTACTTTCTCATTCACATCAAGCATACCTTATAAAGGTACTTTGAGCATCCATTCTTGCTTGAATGAGAGAGTTTTCCTTCCCTTAAAAATGTAATAATCTCATATTATGTAACTTAGTATTGAGAAACTCTTTGAAAGTATCTCTTATGAAAGGTGTAAGGTAGTACCTAACAACTAATTTAGGTTAGAGCTTAAGAAGTAATTATGAACTACTTGTAAGAGGTTGATAGTACCTGAAAATCTATCACCTGTAAAGGCTTGGTAGTACTTGAAACTTGTGTAAAGGTTGTTGATAGCACTTTAAGCTATAAAAATAGTAAAGGCTCTAATGGAAATGCTAAAGGAGAGGATGTAGACAAGTTGTGTCAAACCTCTATAAATCTTATGTTTTGATTTTTCATCTATTTTTGCATTTAGTTTGAATTTGTAAATTTGCCATTGCCCTATTCAACTTCCACTTCTAGAGCATCAAAGGAAAACACTTATAACAACTACAAAAAAGAGAGCTAGTTGATGGTCTTCCAAAGCTCAAATTCATAATGGACAAGATATGTAAACCTTGTCAAATGGGGAAGTAGTACCAAATATCCTACAAAGCAAAACATGTTATAAATGCTTCTAAATCTCATCATCTTATTCATATGGACTCAGTAAGACCCACTAAAAATGCTAGTCTTAGTGGAAAATACTATGCTTTTTTGCTTGTTGATGACTGTTTAGGTTCATTTAGGTCTCATTTCTTGCTTATAGGAGTGACACTTTTGATGCTTTTAAAAGTTATGCCAAAAGAGTCCAAAATGAAAAAGGTTACTTCATTTATTCTATTAAGAGTGAACATGGAAAAGAAATTTGAAATGAAACTTTTGAAAATTAATGTTTGGAAAATAAGATTTCTCACAAATTTTCTACTTTTAGGATACCACATCAAAATGGTATTGTAGAGAGAAAAAATAGAACATTGATAGAGATGGCAAGAATAATGCTTAATGAGTACTCTTTGCCTAACTACATTTAGGCCAAAGCCATCAATACTACATGTTATATTACAAATCGTGTTTTCAAAAGACCATTTTGAATAAAACCTCTTAGGAGTTATGGAATGGTAGAAAAACTAAGCTTTCATATCTTAGAGTATTTGGTTACAAATGTTGCATACTTAATACTAAGGAAAACAATGGAAAATTTACCTCAAAAATTGATGAAGGCATTTTTCTTAGCTACACCACTAACAAAATAGAGTCTTTAATAAGAAATCTATAATGGATGAAGAGTCTATAAATGTTATATTTGATGAGTTTAACAAACTTGATCTTGAAAAAGGTTCTCTTATTGATGATCTTATTAGTGACTTTAAAAAGTTGGAGCTAAACTCAACACCCAAGGAAAATGTAATTGATCTTGAGGATCATGAGCTATCATAAGAGGAAGAGCAAGCTCAACCTTAACAATAAGAGAACCAAGCTCAAGAACTCCATAAACATTAGAGATATTCCAAGGATCATCCCAATGATCTAATAATTGGTGAAACATCCATGAGAGTAAGTACTAGAGCTTAATTGCATGCTTTAGATAATAGTCTTGCTTTTATTGCTTAAATTGAGCCAAAGTCAATTGCTAAGGCTCTTAATGATGAGAGTTAGGTGATTGATATGTAAGAGAAACTTAACCAATTTAAGAGAAATAAAGTTTGGGAACTTATCCTTTAGCCTAAAAAACATCTAATTGTAGGTTGTAAATGGGTGTTTAGGAACAAGTTAGATGAGCAAGGTTTCATCACTAGAAATAAAGATAGATTGGTTGTAAAAGGTTACAACCAAAATGAAGGCATTGATTATGAGGAAACATTTGCCCCTGTAGCAAGATTAGAGGCCATTAGAATCCTTTTAGCATTTTCATGTCATATGAACTTTAAACTTTTTCTAATGGATGTGAAAAGTGCATTTTTGAATGGTTTTATTAATGATGAAGTTTATGTTAAACAACCTCCAGGTTTTGAATCTCATGATTTTCCTAGCCATGTTTTCAAATTAATTAAGGCCTTAATGGTTTAAAACAAGCTCCAAGAGCTTATATGAAAGGTTAGTTCATTTCTTTCGAAAAATGATTTTAAAGAAGACAAGGTTCACACAACATTGTTTGTAAAGTAGCATAACAAGGAGACACTCCTTATGCAAATTTGTGTTAATGATATTATATGTGGTGCTACTAATGAATCTCTTTGTAAAGAGTTCACCAAGTGTATGACTAGGGAATTTGAGATAAAGATGATGAGTGAGCTCAATTTCTTTTTTAGTCTTCAAATGAAGTAAACCAAAAAGGACATCTTCATCAACCAAGCCAAGTACACAAAGGAGCTACTTAAAAGGTTTGTCATAGATGGATGTAAAGTAGCTAAGACCCTAATGAGTGCATCAATTAGGCTAGAAAAAGATGAATTAGGTAAGCCTATTGATGAAAAAAAATTTATAGAGGTATGATTAGTTCTCTCCTTTGTCTTATCACTTTAGGCCCAATATTATGTTTAGTGTTTGCTTGTGTGCTAGATTCCAATCCTATCCTAAGGAATCATATTTACATGCAGTTAAAAGAATTTAATCTATTTACATGCTACATTGCATTTAGGGCTTTGGTGCCTTAGGAATTCATCATTTAGTCTTTTTAGATATTTAGATGAGGAGTATGTTGATAGCTTGTTAAATAGAAAGAACACTTTCTAAACTTGACAATTTATTGGTGAATGTTTAGTTTCTTGATTTCGCTTGGGGAATGTTTAGTTTTTTGATTTCGCAATAAGCAAGTTTTGATTGTCTTATCCACTGCTAAAATAGAATATGTGGTGGCAGGTTGTTGTACCCAAGTTATTTGAATGAAACAACAATTCAAGAATTATGGCAAAGCTGTTGATTACATTCCCATCAAATGTGACAACACAAGTGCAATAAATTTTTCTAAGAATCCCATCTAGCATTTAAGAAATAAGCAATTAATATTAGGCATCATTTTCTTAGAGATCATGTGCAAAATGTTGATGTGGTATTAGAATTCATTAACATTAAACAC
Organism: Omphalea diandra; assembly: GCA_949677035.1. Lineage (NCBI taxonomy): Eukaryota > Viridiplantae > Streptophyta > Magnoliopsida > Malpighiales > Euphorbiaceae > Omphalea > Omphalea diandra. The sequence goes on along the minus strand of CATIWR010018443.1, from coordinate 3,018 downwards.
CATCTTTTGGATATTTCCACTAAACCCCTTAATGAAGAAAGGATAACCTTCATCAAGAGGGAACTTGGGATGCTTGATGAAAGCTTCCTAGGGTGAAAATGGATCTCAATATGTGAATATGTTTTTTTAATTGATGTTGATTTGATATGCTTGATATGTTTATATGAATGATTTGTTATGTTTGGCATGCTAGATGAGTTAATTTGATGTGCACTTAAGCTTTTCTATGTTCACATGCATAAATTGATCACACTAGGTTTTGGCCAACTATTTAAAGTTTAATTTCAATGTGTTTTTCAAAAATTATCTCTAAATTGCAATCGAGTCTTTTAGTCGCAGTCGTTACTTTCAAGTTAGTATTGATTTTCAAATCTTTCTCTAATCGCACTTGTGACTCTTAAGTTGCAACTACAACAATTCAAATTTTAAACTTTCAAATTGTTGACCTTAATCCTTTCCAAGGATTTTCTAATCGTTGCACACAACTTTTGGGATATCATGGTCGTGACACATAGGTCGTGAATGTGACTTTTGAGAATTCAATGGACATTAACCATTAGACCTCCAATTGGTGTAACCACTCATTAATTGTGTTTTTAGCCTCTTCTTTTTAGTTTTAAACCTATTTTCTACTTATTTAAATACCATGAAATCCTTATACTTCACCATTTGTCTCTCTCTTTATTCAAACTTTCTTTTCTTTTTCAAGTCTTCTTTTCTCTTCATCTCATCTTCACATTCATGGCTCCCAAGAAGTATACCAAAACAAAAAAGGGCAAAGGAATTGCCCAATCCTCATCCCCTCCTTATAAAACCTCCTTGTCTCTATATAAAATGAAAGGAGTGATAAAGTAAGAAAAAAAAAGATATGAGGCAAATAAGAAAAAAGTGATTCAAGCTAACAAGGTTTCGTCAGCCTTTATTCTTGCTACTGTTGGATTAGAGGGCGAAATAAATAACTACCTCAATAACTTGGATTGGATTCCCTTTATCTGCAAAGAAGATGTAACATCCTCAACCCAAATCATATGCATTTTAATTATGTTATATTTGAATATATGCATGGGGTAAATGATTTTTTTTAGGCATGTGAATTGGAGAAACACAACGATGACACTTGCACCATTACATTTGGGACACTTGAACATATAAGCAATGTTTGTATGGTTGCATGGGAAATTATCTTATGTTGTGTGCATGTTATGGTATCATAAATAATGGTGTTTTAGAGCTTAATTAAAAGTATAAGGAGCATCTAGGGATTAGGACATGGATGAAGATGCTTAAGGAGTGAAGAAGATGGACTAAAAGCAAAACTTTTAACTTTCAACCAATAAGAACAAGCCCCAATCTTTTGTCTTATTAAAATATGAATATTGTTAGACTAGGATGGTTAATCCTAAGTCTAGAACATCTTTTGATCTTAACAAATGAGATTGATCATTACTAATGTTTTTATTAAATGTTGATTTTGCAGAAAAATAAGTCTCTCAAATTAAAATCTCTTTAACTCCAAAGTGACTCACGACCGTAATCAAGGATTCACGACCGCGACTCTTGAGGAGACTTGCCAAAAATCAGACAGGCTAAATCGTGAAGTCATTCTCGATCGCGAACAAGCAAAATAAAGCAAACAAAAAATGACAGACGATTTTACAGTCTGTATCACGTCGAAGTCGCAACTGCGAATTACAAAAAGCTTCAAAAGGGAAAGAAGTCCACAATCAGAGCTTAACAAGTGTCCTGTGAAGCCATTGGAAGTCAAAAATCATGAAGGCTACATATTGGTAGCAAACGTAATTTGAGAAGTGAAAGTTACACAATTTGGCAGGTTGTTTCGCGGTCAGGATCGCAGTCTATACAATGAAAATCACGACCGCGACTTATGCTGGCTGAAGAAACACAATGGCTATATTTTCCTGAAGCACTAATGAAAAGCTACCATGTGTACCAGCCGTTAAACTAGCTGTTAGTCTCTTTGGTGGAATTTGGGTATAAATACTCCACCAAACATTAATAAATGACAAGGTTAAGAAATTCATTATCAAGAAAAAAAAAAAAAGCTCTCAATCTTTACTACTCATTTCTTTCAATTTTCTTTGTAAGATTGTTAATTGTTGGGTGTAAGCATTAAACACCATATCGTAAGGTTGTAGTGTGAGCCTGTAAAACACATCGTGATAGGTTATTGTGTGAGCCTATAAAACACATCAAGATAGGTTTTAGTGTAAGCCTTGAAAACACATCGTGATAGATTTTAGTGTGAGCCTTGAAAACACTTATGATAGGTTTTAGTGTGATCTTTGAAAACACTTGTAAAAGATTTTTTTGTGAGCCTGTAAAACACAAGTTGTAAGGTTTGTTGTGAGCCTAAACACTAAGTTGAGTGTAAGCTTGTAAAACACTAGTGATTGAGTGAAATACCCAGTTGGTGAATTGGGGAGTGGACATAGGATTGGTTAATACCCAAACCATTATAAATCGTTTGTTTCAATCTTCTCATATTTTCTCCTCACTTCTTTGTTTTTAGAAATTTTCATACACCAATTCAACCCCCCTTCTTGGTGCCAAAGGTCAACAAGTGGTATCAAAGCAAGGTTTTCACATATCAAACCTTCATTAGGTGAAACAAGATCATGGCATAGGAAGCAATCCACTCACACCTAAGGCCACACTTTGATGGAACTGACTATACTCATTAGAAGTATAGGATGGAAATCTATCTTGACATAGATATAGTGGATCTTCGGGATGTAGTCATCAATGAATGGAAGCCACCCACAAAGGTTGTGGATGGTGATGAAAAGGTGATTCCAAGAGAAGAATGGGTTAAAGCTCATAGAAAGTCTAAAGGGAGAAACAAAAGAGCAATGACCATTCTCCTAAGCTCCCACTCTAGAGAAGAGACTGGGAGAGTACAACATTGTCAAACAGTACATGCAATTTAGAAGACCATGGAGAATTATCATGAAGGCACTACTCTTGTGAAGTCAAGCCGTATGGAAATGTATGTCACCG
>CATIWR010018441.1:0-28610 GCA_949677035.1 Omphalea diandra | reverse complement strand
TCATAGGTTCATAATTTGATGATGGTATAAACTTGAAAGTTGTATATTTATGTCTGATCTATATGTGTGTGAAATATTGTTGTCAAATCCAGCATGGTTATTGAGATATGGTCCCTTCATCATGACTGTTTGTCAACATGTTACAAACTTACTTGCCCTGAGATTTGTCATTTGTTTTGGTGACTTTATATACTGAATTAGACAATGAGTAAAACATGAAAAATATTTCTTTATATGTTTTTGTAACTTGTGATAGATTATTATTACAATTGGATTTGTACAATTTGAAATACACCTAAGAAAGTAAGACCTTAGACTGAGATGACATTTGCAATAAGACAATTCAAAAATTCACCACATTTTTTATGTGTCTGATATTGACTTGAAATTTGAATAAGTTATATCATTATGTGTCTAGTTTATTTGAGAAAAAGAATCAAGTAATTTGGATGAGTATATGTGGAGTTATTGTTGTGAGAGTATAGCAAGCTTAATTGTCATATAAGGAAAATATGCATAAATACTAGATCCATTTCATGAATCATGTCATAATTGCATAACAAAATAAAAATCTTGTTTTATCATCATGAATTGAATTGGTGTATTGAAATAGGTCTTTGAGGCATTGAGGATAGATAATAGTGGTAATAAACCGGGACCATCCACAGCTAAATAAGCTTGAAGGAGAAGGTAAGTATATACTAATGGTACTATATGTGTGATGGGTTAAATGTCATATACTTCAATGAAATGAAATGTTGTTTAATGTGATGATATTGTGGTATACATAGCTGAAAGATTGTTATATTCTTGATTTATTTATTTTCATGAGATGTTGATAAATTATGACTGAGAAATGAGAGCATGTGGTGATATGAGCTTTCAAAGTTACAGGTGTTATTATTAGTCATTATATTACTAAAATTTTGTTGGATTTATTGTTGATTGGTTGAAAGGCTAATACTTGATGTTGTTGGCAAGTAAAAATATTTGATAGCTCATGTGGCGATAATATTTGATAGCCTATGTGACGATAATATTTGATAGTTTGGGTGACAATGATATGATAATCTGTGTGGCAATGAGATGATAGCCTGTGTGGCAAGAACATTCGATAGCCTATGTGACAATGCTATAATAGCCTGCTTGGCAAAAATTTTTGATAGCTTGTGTGGCAATGAGATCTATGCCTATGTGGCAATAATATTTCTAGTATATGTGGCAACTAAAATTGAAAGTCTTTATGACAGTAATATCTATAGCCTATGTGGCAGAAATTTATGACAGCATGTGTGGTAATACCCTTTGACAGCCTATGTGGTAATTAAAAGGAAAAACTCTTTATTTCGTACATGAATATGATGATGAGTTATTTATGTTTCAATATTGTTATGTTATTTGAGATTGAAGTATTGTTATGCATTTATTTGCTGAGTATGCAAACTCATTCTTTTGTCTAAAATCTTATTTCAGGAAGAGTAGATTAAAGATTTCATCCAGTATATTTTTCGAAGTAGTTGTCTAACAACGTAATAGAGGGTGAGCCAGTGAACAGTCAGTTAGTATTTTAGTTTGATTATTCATGTATGTTTTGTTGTAAATAATTACTAAGAGGTGAATAAGAGGCATAGTAAAAAAAAAAATTTAATCCGGTCTTTTAAATGACAATGAATAGACTTAGAAAGAAATTTAAATGATTAGTAAATGGGATGTCACAACTAGACCCACGATTATCGGGCTGGTAGCTACCGAAGCCACAACTACTGGGCAACAACTACCGGAGCCACAACTACTGGGCCAACAACTACTGGAGCCACCACTACCGAACTAGTAGTTATTGAAGCCAAAACTATCGGACCCACTATTTTCGAACTGGTAGCTACCAAAGCCATTACTATCGGTTCAATAGCTACCAAAGCCAGAGCCAGAGCCACCACTATCAAAACTACCGAATTGGTAGTTACCAGAGCCACTATTATCGGACCACCACTATCGAGGCGATAGCTATCGCAGCTACCATTACCAGGGTGGTAGCTACCGAAGCCACAACTACCGAGCTGATAGCTACCAAACCAGTAGCTATCGAAGCCAAAACTATCGAATCGATAGCTACTGAAGCCACCATTACCAGGGTACGACTATCGAATCGGTAGCTATTACCAATTTAATAATAGTGGATCAAATTCAAGACAATTTAGTGTGTAATTGATCCAAATGTTTAAGCAAATGATAATTTGAGACTAAATATAACTTTTTATTATTTTATTTATCGCAATCAAAAACTTTTTGAATTAACAATTATTAAATAATTTATAATTGAATTATTATAATATAAATATTATTTAATTGATCCAAATGTTTAAGCAAAATATTAATTATAATAATATTTATTTTAATATTATTAGAAATTATTTAACTTTAAAGTATAATATTGATTATTAAATATTAATACATAATATTAGAAATTATTTAATTTTAAAGTATAATATTGATTATTAAATATTAATACATAACATTAAAATAAATATTATTAATATTATTATAATTAATATTTTGCTTAAACATTTGGATCAATTAAATAATATTTATATTATAATAATTCAATTATAAATTATTCAATAATCATTAATTCAAAAAGTTTTTGTTACGATAAATAAAATAATAAAAGGTTATGTTTAGTCTCAAATTATTATTTGCTAAACCTTTGGATCAATTACACACTAAATTGTCTTGAATTTTATCCAAAAGTAAAAACTGAATATTTTTTCTTTACATGATATGTTTTTCAACATCAATTGAAAAAGGTACAAACATCCATTAAATATAGCCCCCCAAAAAACATCCATTTTGCTGAAACTAATTTATTTAAAATCTCTTAAAGCATTCCAATCTCCTATAAATATAGCCCTCAATTATGAGTTCAAATCACCTCATTTTTGCCATACAAAAAATACTTATAATTAACTTAGTTTAACAGTTATGTCAATGGTACAGAGAAGACTATTTTGATGTAAATAGAAATCCCAACTTATTATAATAAAAGTACAATGAAAAACTTCATAATTGTCCTACCACAAATGAAAACTAAAGCAAAAGAAGAATTTTAATTAACGAAAGTAATGGTAACAAAAGCTTTATAGATGATCTCGTCAAAGTGCTAACAAATTAACAAGTTGATTCTCATTTTAAATATGCCATCTGCACTTGCTTTATACCAACCTAACTGGTTTACCATAGATCTCTCCATTAATTAATAAAGAACTCAAGCATACACAGTACACAAAAATAATCAAGGAAATTAAGCCTAAATCTCATCTTAATAATTTCACCTTACACAAAATCCCAAACCAAAGCTATTATGTCCTCCCAAGCATAGCTTGTTTTGCATATAAATATTCCAGTGGTGGTACAAAAAGAATGGAAGAGAGGGGAAATCATACCTCCAAAAACCATCTAGCATGTGCGGCCATGGTAGCAAGAGGCTACTGCGTGAGTGCGAACAATGGGAAGTTGCAAAGAAAGGAAATTAAAATAGAGGCCATCGCGATAGAATCCATGTCATTTATTAATCACAAGCATGAGGCCAATCTAGAAATTTTGAGAAAAAATATAATAAAGCTAATTTTCAACCTAAAAGAGGAATATTAGTTGTGGGTTCATTGTCCAATAGATGTTTTTGTTTCTAACATCCTGCTAAACAAATAGTCCATTCCAATCTAATTGAAACTAGCTAAACAAATACTGTCGCATCGAAAGACAACTTATGCATAACTGTTTAATTTCAGTGTAATAATACATTTAACAGATGCAAATTTATTGGGCATTTGATCATATCTTTAGACTCGAGAAATTACTAAATGAGACTCAACTCAATTTCAGACAGATGGCTACTTTCCATCTTAATTCTTTCCAGAAATCAGACATGAAACCATACCTATTTCAAGTTTAGATCTGTTTCAACCTTTCTCAAAGAATCTTCAGCCTGTTTCCTCCCTACACACAATTTATTCAATCATATGATTTTAGACATCTAGGTTCTTAAAGCTTGCCCTCAGTCTAGCACTTTCCCGCTTTGCAGCCCAAACTTCCAACAACATAAGAGATACTAGTTGATTCACATTTCCACATGTTCATTAAGTTCAGCAAATTGAGTTAGATAATATCCTCGATCAGTAAAAATGACTAGAGATATATATCAAGCTAGCAGAAGCACCAGATTCAAATAAACGTTTTTCAAAGGAATAAGTGGTTATGGACAAGTAGAATTAAAATTGAAATGAAACAAGCAGTAAAAAAACAAAGTAAGGAGTGCCTAGGGAATGGAGTCTTGATCCTTTTCAAACCAAACACATCAGAGATTTGCACTCAGTATGCGAGGGAAGCGAAAGCATATGTTCACCATTCATGAATCAAAATTAAAGATGACAAAGCTATTGTTTCAAATAAGCAAACATCATCCATGAAACATTAGGTTGTGATGCACTTAATGTTTTGTGATGCACCAAACATCATTCAAGATTAATAGACACAAATTAGGTTGAGAATATCTCAAACTGACTGTCCAAGTTTTGTGATGCACCTCCAACACCAAGTGGGTGTGAGAAAACTAAATCACTGCTTCCATACAAATGAATTTTGAGTTTTTGACACATACAGCTTCAGCTGTTTTGTTAATAATTTCACATATGATGCCCATCATTTAGCAAATAGGGGATCCTATCGATGATGTCTAGTACTTCATCTAGACCAACATAAATAAGACTTGATAAAATCCAACAAGAATGTAAAGCAACAGTTTTTCATATCCAACATTGAACGTTGCACTCAGTATGCCAGGTTAATGGAAAGCATATGAAAATTTTCACCATTCATGAATCAAAATTAAAGATGAGAAACACAAGTTCTCAAATAAGCAAACATCAGTCATGAGAACGTTGACATAAATTAGGTTGAGAGTACCTTGAATTGCTTGAGACTCTCCAGGTTTTGTAATGCACCTGCAATGCCAACCAAGTGGGTGTGATGGAACTACATCACCGCTTCCATGCAAAAATTTTGAGTTCTTGACACATTAGCTTGGACAGCTCTATTAATTGCATTTTCAGTTGCTAAAAATTGTTGAATGTAAGCCTTCAAAAAACAATGACACAAAAAATAATCAAGTAAACATCTGCAAAAATATAAAGACTCAGAAGATTTTATGAAAAAAAAAATATAAAAAATTATATAATGGAAAACCACGACAAAGAGGTATGAACTTAGCACCCCACGTCTCTCCTATACTGTGCATGTCTGTTCCAAGCTTTCCATATCACTAATCTTAACAGGGGTAGCTAATCTTAATAAAGCAACTTTAGAATCAATCAACAGATATTTACAATGAATAAAACAACACATCGGTATATTGAAAAACAAGAACAAGATATGATAAAGTCTTATAGATTAAACCTCTCAAACCTTTGATAAGAACTCTCATGTATTTGCTTCTCCAAGCACTTCTTAACTGCAGTTTTAAGTTCAGGAAACCATTTTTTAGCAACAATATTCTCTTGTCCAGAGGCCAAGATGGCATAATTAACAGTAGCTTATCAATTAACAAACTTTAACAATTGTTTGTTACTGCACAACTTAGAGTAGGCCTTCTCGAAAATATTTAGGCAAACAAATGGTTTCAACAATGTAGAGAACTTTTGATATGATAATTGCATTATGTAACTGCATGGGAAAACTAACTAGGTTATGTTTAGATTTCACAATACATAACCATCTAGTTCAAACTTTCAAACATAATAGGGCTCAGCATCAAAAACCTCCAGACCTTATTGTAAACCCAATAAAATAATTTTTTTTTTCAAAATAAAGGTAAATACAGCAATTCAGTGAGCCTCATTGTCATCCTAACTGCCCACAAGCAAACAATAAATTAGCTCCTCCTCTCAAGTCATGAAAGTTTCTAATTGTCTATTGCTTTATTTGAGAACACTTTTTCACAACTGATAACAAGTTTCAGTGAGCAGTAGTGCCACATAAAAATTCACATCAATGCCACCTTTGGTAGGAAGAAATCACAAGATATCATTGTCAACTTAATACCACTATCAGTTAAACCAAAACTACTAACCAAGCTACTTCCAAAGCCATCAAGAGAAAACATTTTACCCCCTTAATCCGCTGGTCATCAAGGTAAAATGGCTCTTAATTGTCTTTTATTAGTTAGTGCATTGCTTAACGAGCAATGTTAGGCCTCCATGAATTTCACGCTTCATCAGTATGATACAAATTTCTACACAACTAAGAACTAACCCTTAATACCATGGGGAAAGAACTCTTCAAAAACTTGTCAAATACTTGTCATTTCAAAAAACAATTAAATGCTATCAAAGAAAAATAAAAATCAGCTTAGATTATAAGCAAGTTTGGCTTATTAGTGGAAATTTATTCAAATCATCATCCAGGTTATAAGCCCTCAATTCCTATGAGCTAATCCTCTAAGACTGCTCAAATTGGGTACCTAAAAAATTGTTTTACCAATTACAAATGAGACCAAGATCTCATAAATATTTGACCTCTAGCTCTACAAGACAAAAAATGAGCTAATCTTCCAAGGTGACTTCCCCCAACAATTTGTTTAACCAAACACAAGATGTCACCTAGATCTCACAAATATTTTAGTTCTAGAAAATGTTGATGTTGTAACTTCAAGACAACTAATTCATAATATATCAGTATTTTTGGAGAAGACTCACAAATGAATATGTTAAAATCTCAATTATCATACCTAACATCCTGCCAAACAATAATACAATAAGATGTATAGATGTATAAGAACTTAACCCACCAGTCGGATAATGAAGGGCAGCAAATACACGACATATGGATCAAATTATTGTTGGAATCCTAGCACCAAATCTTGTAAAGCAATGTTGCTCTCAATAGCAGCAACAGCTTTCGCTCAGAACCCATGAACTCCAAAGGTGCCTAATAGAATTTTAATTATAAAAAAAAGGGCCATAAAAGCATAAATATATTTGTTGACATTATGATTTGAAACCAAAAACAAACACCTGGACATCAGAAAGCATACGAGAGGCTCAGGAGAAATATCATTTATTTCTGGACATAGTAATTGCTCATCAGACAGTAGGCCGTAATATTGAAGCTTCAAAAAACCTGGGTATAGGCCTTTATCGAGACTCTGTGAGAAAGCATAACTTCCTTATGAATGAAATATTTTGTATAGTTCAACTATAACTGCACGTACTGTATTTTCTTTTTGCATCTCGCCTACTTAGATGCAGCAGCATTTTCGAATAAACAGTGCAAGGGCACCTTAAATTATAGTGAACTTAAAGAAATGACACAATGCGAATTCAAGAAATAACAAAAACAAAATACAGTATAAAAAACATAGATCACTTATATTTTGAAACATTAAAATATCAACAAAATTGAGTCTTAAAATGTAGCTAACTAAAGGTCTGATTAAAAAGCAAAAAGCTTTAAGATGTCCAAATGATTTCCAAAGCACCTTAAATATCAAGATGAAACAGGATTGTATCCAGATTTATTGCTACCAAGAGAAAGGAAGGTGCAACATTTGAATGGAAACAGCATTGTATCCACACTAATTGCTTTAAAGGGAAAGGAAAATACAACGTATGACTGAACAGGACTGTATCTAGATAACTTGCTTGTGATATGGTCATTGTCCACATAGTCAAATGAAAGACACACCTTGACTCACTAAATAATGCAGGACTGAAAGCTACAGATAATACATGCAGTTTCTAGTTTATAATGTCTTGCATAGAGTCCAAGGCTGCAGCAAATGGAGGACACAAACTTGTTGTAAGTGAGTAATTAATCACAAGCCTGAGGTTATTGATAATGAAATACTCGCCATTCATGAATTTCTTACACAGGACTGGTAGTTTTATCTTCAACAAATGCTTCAAAGTAATTTTGGTAACCTGTGCTTTTTGGTAAGAAATTTGGGCCTGTAACCTTCGTCATTTCCATGGCCTACACAAAAATAAAGTTTTCTATATGGAAAAAAAAAAAACGCCTGATACAATTAATGTGACTCTGCTCTATGTTGAATTTCAATGTCAAAAATTGTTTCTTGTCAGTTACCTGGAAACTGAACATAAATTGCTTTGCTTTCTTGCTTAATTTATGATTTGGATAAGACAGAAGTTTCTCATACTTTAACCGAGCCTCATTTGGCCTGTCAATCGTTTTGACTTTTTATTAATACATGCTAACAGGGAAAAGAAATTAAACTATTATAAGAATGGTCTCAATTCATTTCCAATCAATTTATCCTTGTTAGTTTTGACAAGTAAGTGGTTTAAGTTCAAATAAATAGAATGAGTAGTCGAATTCCAACAGAGCAACTAATCCATTATCTAACAAGTATTCTAAATAGGCGTACCTGCTAAGTGAATCTGGACAAATAGACCACTGCAAAGCAACTAATCCATGAAGTTCACTCTGCAGAAGTAAAAAACAAAAAAAAAAAGTATGAAACTGAATCTCACAATGCAAGATTATATTATCATTTATTTTCTACATGACAACAAAACCAATATATAAGCTAAGTTGATGCTATACATGTCTTGCTGTTGAGTATTGACCCCCTAAAGACAGAGTCATCAAAAAGATAAGCTCAGTGTTCACAGAGAACATTCTTATAGATCCAAGCATATTTTGAGGATTGTATTTAAAATACACTTTTCTTTTGAAGATGCAAAAATATCCTAACAATTATGACTACTAAGGATGATGTGCTACATAATTATTGAAAATTGTTAGCTTCTTATGAATGAAAGTATGAAACTTGACTTTTTAGTAACAGACTTGATCCCCTCCTTTAAAAGATGAAAAAGCAAGTTCATATAAAACTATAACTGTTATACTTCATAGTAAGGAGAAAAGAAAAAAATCAACATATGGTGCTGAATAACCCTCAAATCAATAGTTATTGATACAGGGTTCTATCATTTCTAAAACTGTTCAACTCTACCCAGAACAACAGCTATCCAGAATTTCATGTTTTGTTTAAAATGCTTTTTGAGATCGTTCAAAATTTCAAGATTTGAAAATCAAATAATTGAACGTACTTTCTGAAATGAAAACCCATATAGAGATATAACTGACATATGCAAACCAGATCAAATGAGCTAAAAGAATTGTGATTCACATTTTAAGCAAAAGTTACCTGAAATGCAAACTATCCATGACATTCTGGTACTAGGGTAGCACTTCATTAAGCTTTCCAGAATTCATCAAGGTGTCACCATTTTTCAAGGCCTATAAATCACAAAGACTTGAATAAGAAATAAGGTTGTGGACACAATTTTCCTCCATTAAATGCATGACTAGAGATAGCTTACGGATGCATAAAAACGGCAAGAGACTGATATGAGCATGCTGAACAACAAACTGTGATTTTTCTTTTGTCTTTCTTTCTGAGCATGGAGCAACAAACTATGATTAGAATAAGAGCATGTTTTATCATATGATGAATTTTGTTGGCTCCATTTTGCCAACTTCCCTCACGAATCTGAACAACCTCAATCATCAGCTATCTGTTATCTTTGAATTCTCACCCTAAAACATGTTTTTATCACAATTTCCTTGCCCATGCTTTCAACCAATCTTTTATTGAGTTTTCTGGGACAAACAAAGATACTCTGGTAAATGTTATAATCCATCACAAATTGATGGAAGCATAAAGACAAATTTAAGATTTTCAACCCATATTTACTAGTTTTCTGCCAAAATCTAGAATGGTAAACTTGCTATCCATTTTATAATCCTCATACCATGTTTGGTTCTCGATTTATCCTTATCTAGTCTATACACACACACACACACACACACACACACACATACACATATTGAGTATTCCCAAGAACAAGGACAGTCATTTGGTTTAATTTCCAATCATAGGCACATATATTGAGAAATCAACTACAAAGCATTGCACCAACAAGAACTATCCAATGCCTAAATATGGATGGATGGCACAAAAGTTGAACAAGGTAGTAAATTGAAGTTAGAACATCCAATCACTGCATATTTTGAAATAAACTAAATATCATATGCTTTTAAGACTGCTCTTCTTTAGTGTTGCAATTAAGCAGTTGATTCTCAGCAGTAGCCAGCAAGTTCCTTTTCTCTTTTGGTAACATCATATTTTATACTAACATTGTCAGATAATATCCCTCTTTATCTCTCTGAAATTTTCGATAGAAACTTTTGCTTGCCATATTTATCATGATCAGTTCATATGATTATTTTCTAAAGATGAGAAAGCAAATGTTCAAATAAGAAAACATCACTCACGAGAACATAGATAATTAATAGAACAAATTAGGTCAAGAGATACCTCAAATTGCTTGAGACTGCCATGTTTTGTGATGCATCTCCAACACCAAGTGAGTGTGACGAAACTACATCACCACTTCCATGCATTATGAGTTTTGACACATATTCCAAGCTGCAGCTTCAGTTTCCAAACATTGCTGAAAATTGGAAAGAAAGACCAAGTAAAGATCCACAGGAAGATAAGTCATTAGATTTTCATCAAGATGCACATATGCATAAGCAAAATGTGAATAAAGGCAAAAATATAAATGTAAGACCACTACATATGCCCCTTTTATGGCAAAGAGGCATGAGGTTTCACATCCCGAGTCGTTTATTCTATTCAAGGGAAAACTTAAAGGGGCACATTTGCCCAGGAAGAAGAAATAAAAACGCAGATTTTTTTTTCCAAAAAAGGATCTATTATGCTTATTAAATCTGTATCTAGAAAGGATAAATACCCAGAGGGCATTTACGCTTATAAATACCTGTATATTATGCTTATTGAATTTATATCAAGAAAGGATAAAATATCTCTCTTTTCAAGAAGTTTATTTTGAGTTCCTCCAAAGGGTAAGCGCATTCCAATCTTTCCATTGCCATGAAGTTGATAATTTAATGGTGAGCTCGCATCAGGAGAAGCAATATCTATTGCTCTGTTGTTCTCATACATGTATATTATTAAAACAAGTCAAAACTCGAAAATCAATTGACAGACACTTACAATAAAGAAAACAAGATTAAAACATCAGTATAAGATATTGAGACAATGCAATTTTATTTTAAATTTACGGCGGCAAAACCAAACAAAGAGAATAACAGTAGTAAGATTGATTTCACCTGTAAGGATAAATAAAAGACATAAGTAGAATCCTGCATATGCACACAGGTATGAAAATAATCTGATCAATTTTCAAACATATTACAAAGGATAAATTCATATTCACCATTAAATTTAATTAGAATGTGCAACACACTCAAAATGGGCTCATAGCCAGCAAGTTAGACACAAACATCATTCAATCACCACTCTTTGCAACACAAATGTTTATAATCATAACACCTTGCACAGAAGCAACAAGCATAAAACACCTTTTTAGCAACTGAAATAATTCAATATCTGCAGTGTGTGTGTAAATGAAGACCCACTTATTTTAGGAATTTGTTAAAGCATTAAAGTTGGCCATATGAAAGAAGGCTAGGAATCGTGAAAGTGGTGAATAATCCAGCTTCCCTTAATATGGCTCTGCCTTGACCACAAGCAATTAGAATATGTATTATGTTTTACTAGATGACAGCTAGAGGTATGCTAACAAGCAGGAGTGCAAACATGACTCTTTTTGTATGTATCCCAAGCATATGATGTTGCCTTGCTTCATATGATTGTGCAGACACTGTCGAGGGCACAACTATATATTAATCCAACCAAATAAAAAAATATGTTTATTTTAAAAACAGATGTATTTGAAACTCTGAAATAAAGTTGGATCCATGTAAAATACTAAAATGGTGTCAATTTTCACTTTTTATTTTTCATTTCAAATCTCCTAAGAATATATTAATTAATCTCTTAACAATCATGAGCATGAAGTTACATACCAGCAAGCTAAAACCAGAAGTAGTAGCAAAGGAAGTAGCCCTTGAAGCACCAGCCAGGCTTAACTCACCAAGATGACCTACAAACATCACTGGTATGATCTGTAAACACTTACAATAAAGAAAAAAAGATTAAAACATCAGTCGAAGATATTGAGACAGTGCAATTTTATTTTAAGTTCATGGACGCATAAAGAAAATAACAGTAGTAAGACTGATTTCAACTGTAAAGATAAACAAAAAAACAGAAGTAGAATCCTGCATATGCACAGAGGTGTGAAAATAATCTGATCACGTTTCAAACATATTACAGAGGATAAATTCATATTCACCTTCAAATTTAATTAGAATGTGCAACACACTCAAAATGAGCTCATAGACAGCAAGTTAGACACAAGCATCATTCAATCACCAGTCCTTGCAACACAAATGTTTATAATTATAACACCTTGCACCAACATACATACCTAAAAAGTTTATGAAAAAAGTTTTACAGAACAGAAGCAAGAAGCATAAAACACCGTTATAACAACTGAAAAAATTCAATATCTGAAGTGTGTGTGTGTAATTGATGACCCGCTTATATTAGGAATTTGTTAAGGCATTGAAGTAGGCCGCATGCCAAAGGCTGGGAATCGTGAAAGTGGCAAATAATGCAGCCTCCCTTGATATGGCTCTACCTTGACCACAAGCAATTAGAATAGCCAAGTTGACAGCTAGAGGTATGCTAACAAGCAGGAGTGCAAACATGACTCTTTGCATGTGTATCCCCATATGATGTTGCCTTGCTTCATATGATTGTCCACAGACTGTGTCGAGCGCACACCTATATATTAATCCAACCAAATAAAAAAGTATGTTTATTTTAAAAACCAATATATTTGAAATTCTGAAATAAAGTCGGTTCCTTGTAAAACACTAAAATGGTGTCAATTATCACTTTTTGTTTTTCATTTCAAATCTCCTAAGAGTATATTAATTAATTTCTTAACAATCATGAGCATGAAGTTATGTACCAGCAAAATAAAACCATTGGCCGTAGCAAGGGAACTAGCCATTGAAGCATCAGCCAGGCTTAACTCACCAAGATGACCTACAAACATCACTGATATGATCTGTAAACAGTATTGCAATAGGCTCACTGATAGAAGAGGATACAAGTTTTGTGTTCTTCTCTAAACCAATACTATCCATACCATCCAAATTCTGCATACCTTGAATCCTCCCACATTTTCTCAGAACTAAACATACCATTAGTAAATGACAGCAATGTAGAAACTCATCCACATCAATTCCATTTTTTTTTAAAGCCAAAAAGATAAATAAAATAAAGCACATCAGTTAGTATTAAAAACAGATCATAATACTGAAAAATCCAAACTTATAGAAAGCATAAATCCAAATCTAATTTTGGCACACTTGTGAAGCATCCCCTTCCCCTCATCCTCCTCTTCTCCTAGCCCCAAAATCCACCTCCTTGGCAGACAGTTCCCTATCTGTAGGGCAGCCTCCCTATCTCTCCCAACCACCACCTTTTCCTCGCTCCTTCCCTTATTTTTCCCTAAATTCACCGGCACTGCTGTGCACCATGATATTCTTCCTTATATTCTCCAATTTGACCCTCTTAATGAGAAGCCGCTAATTGGCATCGTATTCCCACAGCAAACCTCTCTTGTCGCATCCATGGACTGCAGTTGGGATTTGTTCACAATTATCAAGTCAGATATATGCATGTTATAATCGAATATCCAAAAAAAATGTCAAAGTGAAAATTGAAGAGCCAAAGCGATCGATCTGTACCAGAAAAAGTTGGCAGGAAGTTGTTAAGGTACACTGTCTAAGGTCTCTAACAACCTAATTGGTGATAAGTAAATTGTTTCTGCCAACCTTCAGTCGCACACTCTCCCAACCTCTCCAAAAGCATCACAGTTGCATTGGATTTCATGTCTTCTTCCAAAGCAATCTGGCTCAAGAAATAATACAACAAAATTGAAGCATGGCCAACCAAAGCCAATCTCTCCCTACCCTCTGAACTACAAAGCAATTTCATCACATGAGAATTATGCATCGAACTTGGATGCTCTCTCTAAATCACCAGCAAACAAGCAGCCACTAAAAGATATGCATTCTCCTCCAATCCATAATCCATTAGCACCAACGTCTCTTCCATATCAGAAACCAGAGATGCCAAATGCGCATCGCAACAAAACCCTAAAGAAAGAAGCTCTAAAACAATACCAAGATCAAAAGAATCCAAATTTTTCGTCCTGCTAAAAATCTCCACAGCTCTCATCCATTCCGCTGATCTCTCATTCTTTCCGAAATTTATCTTCTCTCTCTGACTCACTAAGCCCACCATATAACATTGCTTTAAACGGTCTCGAAAGCGAAGCAATGTTGTACCGCACACACCTAATCTCCTCGTCACCAATACAAAACGACATATCACAATCCTCATCAGAAGTCGAATATTCCTCCTCTTCTATCAAAATAGCCTCACCACATTCATCTCTAGGAGACCGATTCAGGATTATAACTAGACACCAAACGGCCTTAGGAGATTCTATATTCCTTCTACAACAATCCATCGCCGATGTACCAGTAAGCTCATCGTCCCTCCTCTCAAATCTCAACCACGAAGACAGCTCGATTTTCGAGTGCACGTCCACCGCGTGCGGCCGTGCCTCGCAGAGGCTTCGCCGGAACATCTTGGGATCCTACAATCCCCGAAATATCGAGCATTGCTCTAAATACACCGCGGATTTCTCGAATTGGGGACAATTATCAATCTTACAGTACACATCTGCTAGGGTTGCAACAAAATCAATGCACCTTAGGCAAGGTTCAATCTGCGGCTCGATTAGATCATAATACTGAAAATTTCCACTGCAAAACATCCAAATCGTCTCTTTTTGAGGCCAATATTTCCAAAATGGCCTTGGCTCTCTTCAATTCCGTTACTAATTTAAAGAATGCAGAAAATTCTGTACCGTACTTTTGCATTCTTCAAACTAGAAAGACAATTGAAGAGAGCAGATCCTAGTATTTGAGCAGATGAAGGAAAGATTTAGAAAAAGAGCCGTTGGTGGCCAAAGGAAAGATTGAAAATCAAACAGAATTGAGGGAAACAAATATTTCAAAATGGTTTTTGTCTTCCTCGGCTAATGGTTATAAGGCAGCCATAAAGATTAAGTTGTCCCTCAACTATTTCAATTAATCCAGTCAAATTCAAAACTATATCTTGTTGAAAAAATATTTCAATTTTTCTACATTATTGCCTAGAGTTTTGTTCAATAGTTATTGGGAAAATTCAATTTCAGTCATATTTGGTCTATAATATAAAATTAGATTAGGTTCGATTCGATTCGATTAATATTTTTGAAGTAAAAGATTTTTAATTAATATTAAATTAATTCAATGTGATTAATCAAATGAAGCAATAAGAGATTTTATGAATTATAAATTTAAATTTTAAATATAAAATTAAAATTATTCATATAAAAGTATATAATAAATTTAATTAAGTGAAAAAGAGACTAAATTAAATACAAAATAAAAGTATCATCTTAGTTAAAATCATGTAATTAATTGTTAAATATTTCTTAGAAATTTTTATTTTAAATGGTTTAAATAATTTATTATTTAAAATATAAAAATTAATTTTTTAATTAGAGATTAAGAGATTTTATGAATTATCAATTTAAAATTTAAAAATTTTTATTTTTTAGATTTAAATATAAAGTTAAAATTCATCATATAAAAGTACATAATAGATTTAATTAAGCAAAAATGAGATTAAATTGAATAAAAAATAAAAATATCATTTTAATTAAGCTCATATAAATTAAATTTTTAAATATTTTTAGTTTTTTATTTAAGCATAAAAATTAATTTTTTAAAGAGTTTGACTGGAATTTTGCTAAAAAATGAGAAATTTAGAGATTGTATGAATTATAAATTTAAAATTTTTAAATTTTTAAATTTAAATATAAAATCAAAATTTATTATATAGAAGTATATAATAAATTTAATTAAGTATAATGGGATTAAATTTAGTAAAAAAACAAAAGTATAATATTAATTAAGTTCTAAACTTAATTTTAGGTTTAATTGAACTAATTGAAAAGTATAAATATTAATTGAGTCTATATAAGCACTTTATTAAATTACGATTTTAACTTTAGGTGCAGTTGAAATCAATTCATCAAATTAGAATATAATTAACTCAATTAAAAGGTTTAGATATAATTCTTGCATAGAGGTTTGGATTTTTTGGGTTATTAAACTTTATCTACATTTATGAATGTTTATTCTTGTATTTGTGTTTATATGGTCAATGTTAATAAAACCAGATAATTATCAACAATCAATGAAATAAATAAAAGATAATGAAGCGGAGATCCTACTAATATTCAAGTATCCTGAAAATGTCTAACTCTTGTTGAAGGTGTACTTAACTTTTGAACTCGGCATTTTCAAAACAATATGGATATTGGAGACATGTACAAAGATTTTTATTTTTTAAAAAAATAAAAGTATCATCTTAATTAAACTCATGTAGTTGATTTTTAAAATATTTTTTTAGAAAATTTTATTTAAATGATATAAATAACTTATTATTTAAATATGAAAATTACTTTTTTTAAAGAGTTTGAGAGGAATTTTGTTAAAAAATGAGAAATTATGAGATTTTATGAATTATAAATTAAAATTTTAGAATTTCTAAGTTTTTTAATTTAAATATAAAATTAAAATTTATTATATAGAAGTACATAATAAATTTAATTAATTAAAAATGGGATTAAATTGAATAAAAAATAAAGTATCATATTAATTAAACTCTAAACTTAATTTTAGGTTTGAGAACTAATTGAAAGTATAAATATCAATTGAATCTAAATATACACTTCACTAAATTTTGATTTTGACTTAGAATATAATTAAAATTAATTCATCAAATTAAAGTATAATTGACTCAATTAAAATATTTAGATATAATTGAAAATGTGCATAGAGGTTTGGATTTTTTGATATCATTAAACCTTATCTATATTTATCGATAGTTATTCATATACTTTATTGTTAGGTGAATGTTAATAAAGCTTGGGAACAAATAATAGTTCAACTATGGGAGAAATATCAGGCTTAATTTGTTCATAGTTATTTGATGAGTTTTGAGTTTGATTTGATGTTCATCTATGTTTAAATTAAGTTATTTGAAGTTGATTTATGTTACTTTTCACATTTAAATGTTTTGCACGTGTTTCAACAAGTTTGAAGCTAAATTAGATTAAAATAAGCAAAGTTGGCAACTTCATGAATCAAGCTGGATATTTGGATATGCAAAGAGTGATTACTCTTTGTCGCGCCTACGACTTGCCACTTTTTATGCCTCACTTTGCTATCATGCTTGTGCTACGACACGAGCATGACAAGAGCTTCATTTTTGCTCATTGTGTGTTACTTAGAAAAAATTACTCTAATTTTCTTAAAAAAATTCAAAATAAAAATAGAAAATAGAACTTTCAATTTGCTTTGAATATTTTTCAAAAAAATCTCACTTGAAAACAGTTTTCACTACTTTCACAATTGTAAGAGAAAAGTGTAAAATAAGTTTTTGTTATTTTCTAAAATTTTCATCATTAAAATTCAAAATGAAAACACGTTTGTTTCCATTACGCCGTCTTTTCTACTTCTTTTGTTATTCATTAATTATTACTTTATATTTATCTAGTCTAGTATTAGAAGACAAAACAAACTCAACTTTTTAAGCCCTAGATTATCTCTCTACTTTGGTACGTATCTTCTTCCTCTATTTTCTATTTTAACTTTTTTTTCACATTTTTTAATAATTATTCTATTATTTGTTGCAATCTATTTAACGAAAAATTTTTAGCTTATTAATTTTAATTTGCTCTTGATTTTTTAAGAACTAGAGTATATATAAACAAATACAAATAATTCTTAAAAAATAATAATTTCTAGATGAGAACAAGTAAACACATTTTACAAATTTTCTATAAAAATGAAAAGTTTTCATTTCCGTTAAAAATTGAAAAATAAAAAAAGAAAACAATTCTCTATAAGTAAACACATCGTTAAGGTTTACAGAGGAGAGAAGAGAGAGGTAAAAAAAAAAAAAAGACCTTTTGAACATTTAAAAGAGACATTTTTGAAGGAAGAAACAAAGGAGAAACAAGTTTCAACTCAACATTAAGTGCAAGATTGCTAAAGATCACTTGATCAAGGAAGAAGAAGAAGAATAGGAGATTTATCAAACCAATTGAGAGATTTCATCTTTCCTTCTCTTTATCTTATCCCCTTTGTTAAAGATGATGTTATTAGTTTTAGACTTACCTTGTTTTTTGTTAGTATATTAGGCTAGATCTTTGATCTAGGATCTTGATGTAGCCATAGGGCATGATTGATTGATTTATGCTTTTAATGACTATGTTAGAATTTTATTCGTTTACAAATGAATGATTCTTGAACCTAAAGCTTGTGATTGCTTACCTACTAATTACATGATTAGTGTTTAATTTATAAATCGAGAGATTGTAAATTGAAATAAACTTAGAATTGCTTTTTTTAGGTTAATTGATGAGTAGAGATACTCGCTTAATCTATTGTTATCAATTAAAAGATTACTAGATCTAAATGAGGGATTTATTTCTAGCTTACATCAAGAGATGGTTTTATGAAATATCATTATAAAGTTAAGTAACTACTTGAGAGAGAGAGAACTTAATTACTATAGAGACAATCGATAGTTGCAACCCTTAATTCAATATAGCATTAAATGATTAATACTTTCATGATTTTCAATTGGTGAGATCAAGTGTCACAGGTTATTTATCATAAGGTTTTCTTTCTCATTTGTTTTTGTCTTTTTGCAATTTATTTATTAGTTTAGTTCATTTTCATTGAATAGTTAGTTTAGTTTAGTTTAGTTTAGACAATATCTCAAATTTTTTTTTAGATAAAAATATAATAATCATCTTTCAGTACTTATAGACATTGTCTCTGTAGGACATAATCTACATACACTTATGCACTATATTACTTGATTACCATTCACTTGTGATCTTTTATAAGTTTTACATTTGTTAAAGGTAGGTCAAAGGGATATTTTAAAAAGAAAGATACTAAGTGAACTTAAGTTTATCCCTTGAATTTTTTTTTTAGTTCAGTTCGGTTTGAATTGAACGTCTACCCATAACTCAAAGTACTTTCACCAAAGAGCTTCTCACCGAAGGAAAATTGATACAATGACACGCTTGCGAGATGATAATGGCATTTGGCACACCAGTACAGAGGACATGAGTTCTATGGTATAATCTTACTTTGTCAACTATTTTCTTCCACTAATCCATGTGATTAAAATTTCATAGAGACTCTTACCCATGTTGCACCTCGTGTGTTAGAAGAGATGAACATAGCTTTCATCACACCTTTTACAGTAATAGATAGTCACAAGGCCCTTTTCAATATGCATCTTACCAAAGTACCTAGTATAGATGGCATTGCACTATTTTTCCAAAAATATTAGGGACTGGTGGATTTGAATGTCACTAATGGTTGTTTGCAAATCCTTAATGATGAAGCAAATATAAAACCCTAGAATAGTACTTTGATCACACTTGTCCCTAAAATATAGCACTCGGAGGGCATCAAAAACTTTTGACCAATCAGTCTTTGTAACGTGCCATATCAAATAGTCTTTAAAGCTATTACTTATAGATTTCAGTTGATATTAGATAAGATGGTAGATGATACACAATATGCTTTTATTCTATATCAACAAATTACAGATAATATCCTGCTAGGTTTTAAATATATCAATTGGCTTAGACAATATCAATCTAGACAATAAGGGTACCTTTCTTTAAAATTAAACATGAGCAAGATGTATGATCTAGGGGTGAGCACAGTCCTGGATATACCAAATCGGATCGATTAACGACACAAAAAAATATCTGCAATTTAAAAAGAGTTGCAAATATCAAAAAAATAATCGAATCAATTTGAATCTAAATAATAATTCAAAACAGTATCGATTATTAATCTTTATCTTATTTGAATAACAGAATCGATCTGCTAACTCATACTGATCATATATATATATATATATACTCAAATTTAATCAAGCCGATCCATTAATCTTGAATAGCCAAACTGAACCGAATAAAAAATTAATTCAATTTGAAATGGATATTTTCTCATTTTGGTTTGGGACTAGTATCTTCATTTTTCAAATATCTGATTTTTAGTTTAGTTTTGGATTTTCAAATAACCGGTTTAAAACTAGACTTGCTCATCCCAGTACATTTGGGTGGAGAGGATTTTTCTAGAGAGAATTATGACCACACCAAGCTTTCATTAAAAATGGGTTTCCTTAATAATGAGGTGCATTAGCTTAGTCTCTTCCTGCTTCCTTGTTAATGGAGAAGTAAATAGTCGAGTAGTTCTGACTTGTGGCCTCAAGCAAGGTGATCCTCTCTCACCCTACCTCTTTGTTTTATGCGCACAAGGCCTTTCCTCCCTCTTACCGTCTACAGTACATCTAGGCAAACTCCATGGAATCAAAATTGCCACTGTAAGTCCAATACTGTCACACCTTTTCTTTGCAGATAATAGCTTAATTTTTTGTCGTGCCTTAATATCTGAGTGTGTTACACTAAAATGTCATTTACTTACTCTTATATGTAGTTGCTTTAGGCCAACTTATCAACTATGACAAGTCTGCTTTATCCTTTAGTACTAACACACCACTAGAGGTCAGTAAGGCTATCTGTTGATTTTCGTTACTTTTGTGTTTCAAGGCCTAATGTATATCTAGGAGTTCCTACATTTTCAACACAAAATAAATGTGTTCAATTTGGATATCGAGGATCGTGTGGCTGCTGGAATGATAAACTTTTTTCGTAGGGAGGGAAGGAAACTGTAATCAAATCCGTTACTCAATCCTTGCCTACTTATGTGACGTAGGTTTTTCATCTTCCAGTCTCTGTTTTAAATGATATTGAAGGTATTTGTGCTAGATTCTAGTGGGGTCAACTTAGGAACACAATCGTATACATCAAAAAGCATGATCTTCTTTATGTAAGCCTAAATATCTCAACGGTTTGAGCTTCAAAAATTTAAAGGTATTTAATCAAGCTATGCTTGGGAAGGAGATTTGGAGGATTCTAACTAAGTCGTAATCCTTACTAGCGCGAGTTCTATAAAATAGATACTTTTAAGAAGAATCCAATTTTAATGCCCCGTTGGGATCTAATCCCTCCTATACTTGGAAAAGCATAATCTAGGACATGACTTATTTTGTCGAGGTTATAAATGGCATATTGGTTCTGGCACAACAGTTAGAATCTATCAGGATAAATGGATCCCACTGCCACAGTTTGCAGATATCTTCCCCACCCACCTTGACATAAGATGCCACAGTCTCAATACTATTATGAGAGGACAAAACTTGAAATGAGTAAATGGTTCTCTCTCACTTTTGGCCATATGAGGCGAATATGATTTTGCAAATGCCCAGGCCAAGATCCTAACTGCTCGGATGGGTTGTGTTAGCACTTTCATAATAAGGGTGCTCATATGGTTCGAAGTGCATACCAATTAGGCATATCTCTGTCCACTGAACCGACTATTTCGCTAGGTATAGGTTGGTGGAAATTCATGTGGAATCTTTCCCTTCCTCTGAAAGTTAAAAATATTTCTACAAAAAGTATGCCTTAATATGATTCCTACCCAACTTAACTTGCACACTCATCATGTTCCATCACATTTCTTCTGTTTTCGGTATGGCTATCATTTGGAAACCTAAACTCATGCGCTATTCTCTTGTCCTTACTCACCAAGTGCTTGGGACATTACTTCTTTTTGTGGAACTAGTACACACCTCAAGCTCCCACTATGCTTTCGATGCCATGCTGTTTGCTAGAGCCCATTTTGGACGAGATCAATTTAAACTCTTTGCTATGATTTGTTGGTCTCTCTAGTAGCAACATAACAATAATCTACACGATAATCCAGTTATGCATGAGTCTATAGTAAGTGATTGGGCCTATAATTATCTACTGAATTTCCAACATGCACTAGCTCATATCAATCCGGCAGTTTCACACCATTCTATGGAAGGTGCACCTGCTATTCTCTGGTAAAAACCTCCTTTAGGCTTTTACAAATTGAATGTGCGTGCAGCTTTTATGAGCAAATCGGATACTAGTGCATTCGCTGCAGTCGCTTGTGATGAAAATGGTAATAATGTGGCTTCCTTTGTCAAATTGAAAAGTGCTTACAATTCTATACTGCAGTCTGAAGTATTAGCCTTGAGGGATGGCATGGCTTTTGCTCAGGAATGTGGTCTCCGAAACCTGTTAGTTGAAAGCGACTGTGCGGAGGTTGTTCGATTGGTGCTCCATCGATCCTCCAATTTAGAATGGGCTATTGGCCTCAAATATCAGACTTCTTACTGAAAAGCTTCAGGTGCTTAGTTTCAAGGTTGTGCGTTGGACTGCTAATATTGTGGCGAATGCCTTGGCCAAATATGGTCTCTCCTTGGATGGCGATAGAGCTTTTCTTGAGGATGAATGCCCGACATAACTTCAAAACCTTGTCCTTTCTGAATGTGTGTAATCTCATGACTGCACATAATGAATTTTTTTATGTTTTGATTGCACTCTTTCCTTTTAAGATTCCGTCACATTGGATTTTTTTTTTTTTTGAAAAGGACATTTAATGAGGCAATCTCTGGGTAAAATTATTTTGCATCCTTTTTCTTATTAATATGAGCCTTATTTCTCTAAAAAAAAAAACAGATAGAATTTTTTAATTAAGTTAGTCGAACCCATTTCTATTTTTTTAATAATTTAACTTGGCTCGAGTGGAAGGAGTTAGCATTGTCCAAATTCGATTATATGATAATTTTTCTAATATATTAAAAATATATAAAATGGACAAATACTTTTAAAATTTTACTTTTTAATCTCCTGCACTATATAATAATCACTCAAGTACTTTACTCAATGATTCATACTGTCATATTAGAAATTGAATGAACATCAAAACATTAAATATCAAACATTTGGGTCATGTGATCTCTTACAATGAGCAATAGCTGCCTGAATAGAATTATCATTGATAGAAGACACTTTATATGTCTCACTCTGATACCGTTGGTGAATTGGGGAGGACTTGTTAGAATCTGAGCATCTTTTAGTTCTGTTTCTTTCCCTACGACCAAAGCTCCAAATACTACTCATTGATTCCAACACCCCTCTAATTGCGTCCAAGTTAAATTCTAACACAGTTGCCCTCCCTCCTTTTTGCTTTATGGGCGACCCTTTTTCCATTATTGGGTTAGTGAGGTTCTGATGGTTATATGTCCATAATGTCTCTTCACGTAATCTTCTATTATCAAGCGACGAGTTTGGTTGAGATGCCTTTAGAAATGATGCCAGTTGTGTCTTAAGTTTCATTACTCGAAATTTGATGAAGAATTTCATCATGCCATCATTTACCGTTGTTGTGGTTGTAGTTGCCATTGATGTTCTTCTGCTAGTGCTTCAAAACAAGAATTAAAGAAAGAATGCCAGTGATCAATCAAATATGCAAATATAAAACCAAGAAATTTTTAGCTCAATGGTATTAGATTCTTCTCTAAGGTGTTTGATCTCCTGATTGAATTCAATTCGAAGGCATATTAAGAAAGAAAAAAAATGGATAAAAAATTATTAGTGCTAGAAAGAATCAAAGTAACATTCATTTATCAGAAGAGAGAATCAAAGTTAACAATTTTATTTATCAGAAGAATGAAAAAAATTAACTAAATTATGCTTAATTAGCATTTTCAAATACATAAACAATTATTTGACAATTTTTTTCTTCATACACTCTAAACTAAGATATTAATAATTAGGAACCCATTTATATATTTTTTGTGTTTTTAAATAGTATTATATTTTATATAACAATAATATATTGCAATAAAATATCCATTCATTGCACTCTGCATATATTCCAATAATAATTAATTATCATTATTTTTTAATCAACGAGGCTTTAATTGGATTTTCAGATTTGGAATTCCATTATATTAAAAACTATAAAATCTCTTTAATACCACCCAACTAATTAACGAAATCTTATTTCATTATACTGTTACTGTAAATATTTTTTTTAAAAAAAAAGTAACTATCACTATCACATAGACCTATAATTTCCCAACCAAACATTTGAAACGTAACAAACAAACAAAAATCAATAAGTCCTAGATTGTCTTCCTTCTTTCTTTCTTTCTTTTTTCCTTTCTTGCTTTAAAGAAAAGTCAATGTTTTCCTTAGTTTACATTTCATTTTGTCATGTATAAGGGTTAAATTTAAAAACTCTAAAAAAATACTTTAAACACTATAAATTATCAATTTAAAAATAATTTTTATCTTTTATTATTTTGATAAAATTTGAATTTATAATTTTATTCATTTTGAAGAAATTTATTAAGAAAACAAAATTCTGTGAAAAGTAGAAATTTTTTTTTGTATTTAATTGTAGAGGAATATATAATAAAATTTATATTTTCTTTTCACCACTTACCTTTCTCAATATAAAAAAATTTAATAAAAATGATCCAAAAGTACAACTTTTCAGTAAAGTTGACAGATATTTTAATTTATAATTATTAATTTAATAAAATAAAATTAATTGTATTAATAGATTAATAATAAATAATATTTTGTAAATTAGTGAGTAGATTAAATATACTTTTCTAAAATAATCTAGATAAACAAAGCATCAAAAGTTAATTGATTTAAAGAGAATTAACCGATATAATTTTACTCTTAAAAATTATTTTATTTTATTAATTTTTAAAATTTATTATATTATTTTTAAAATTTAATATCATTATAAAATAATAAAATTAATAAAAAGATATATTTTTATGTCAAAAATTATTTTTTAAAATAAAAAAAACATTACACAATCAATTAACATAAATTTCACACTAAAATTAAAGTAAAAAAATATTTAAACTCATCGCAGGGTAGAGGCCAATAATTAAGAATAGAATTAAGAAAATTTATTATTCTAAGAAAAAGAATTAAGAAAATAGACAAGGATGGCACGTGGAAATGGAAATACCTGCACGGTACGGCAAGCTGCAAGTGCGTAGCGTCTGGCGAACGGGACCCTGCTACCTGCTCCTTTAGCCTGAAACTGGAAATCAACGTATCGACGAAGCGGTTGACCGTCGGAAACTGCTCCTTCCGTTTAAAATTACTCTTCTCCAGTATTCTATTATCACAAGCAGTCTGCAGTTGCTGATTTCCTGACTCCACCTCCGTGTGGGAAGAGTTGAAAGTAAACGCGGACGATGATGACGACGAAAACGACGACGTACAGGAAGATGATTCAAGCGTCGTGGTTTTATTAGTTTGGGGAACGCCAGATGAAGATAACGAAATCCGCAGCTCCATTTCATCATCGCCATGATTTTGATCATGGTGACGTACATGTGCGGGTTGAAGAGCTATTTCAATATAGGATTCTTCGTCATCGTCGTCGTCGTCTGAGAAGAAAAATGGGGGAAGAGACGCAGAGGAGTTGAAGTCGAAACAGCCGCTGCTGCTGCTGAATGAGAAACTCTCTTCCAGCTCTGGATCTGGATATTTAATGCCTTTGCAGCTTTCCATGTCACACTTAATCGGAACAAAGCCTAATATTAGTATGTACCCAATTATTGGATTTTATTTGATGTTTTTAGGCTAATTATATGCAATTATGAACAAAACAAAATGAGTACAGATCATACAGATCAGAGTGGGGTGGTGGTGTGAAGATAGGGAGGCAAGTAAATGGTGGCGAATAATACTGATTACAGTCGAATTAAATCACCGAAGAGTAAAGGAAGGAGCTGCAGACTCCTGACCAAATGGTATGAATTATATGGTTGCGAAATGAAATCTCAACAAACTCTAATCAAGCTAATAGAGTTTATATTGGTACGTTGAATTTTCTCTTTTTTTTGTTTTTTTTTTTCTTTTCTGGGTCCGAAACCTCAGTGGTCCTTGATTGGTGCTTGCAAACGAGTTACCAAGTTGGACTGAGTAAACGTTGGAAAAAGAGTACATACATATATATATATTTATATATTTATATATATATATATATGGTGTTACATCGTTGACCCTGACAGTCCTTGTGATTCAATATTTATTTCTTAGAAGAGCCAAACCATTCCTACCCTTACAGACTTGTTGCTTCTGCCCCTTTAATTTTTAAATCTTGTGAATGACAATGACAGATTAACCCTAACCTGTGATCTAATTAAAGAAAGAGGAAAACATAAGTTGAACAAAATTGATTTAGACCTCGTCCGAGGCGTTTTCATTTTTGTTCAACGCGTGAAGCTAAGTTTTGGATATTTAGGATGGAGTTAAAGCAAGGAGATAAGAAAATTGTGTTGTGAAAAGTGAGAAGTTGAGAGAATACAAACTCTACTCGGTTTATTTTACAAAAAATATATTTTATTTAGATTTTTTTTTTTGAGGAAATAAAATTATTTTTTGTAAAAAATATTTTTTGATATTTGAAATATATTAAAAATATTATCTTTTTATATTTATAATGTTATAATAAAATTTAAATTATAAATATATTATTTTTTTGAAAAAAATTATGAATATATCATATTTATACTATTTATTATGGAAATCGCTATGGCCATGAAATATATTGTTAAATCTACTAATTTTTCAATTCTATGAATTATTTTGGCCAATTTTACCCTTTTATTTTCTTATTTATTTGTCAACTAGCAGATATTGCTATTAATTGTATTACCTTCTCTATTTAAAATTTTCCTTTTTGATTACAGTGGAACTCATATTACTTTCTTTTTTTTTTTTTTTGTTGCATCTCTTAATAGCCTAAAACAATCAATATATATTATTAATTTGAATCTCAAAATTAATTTTATATATTGTTTGCTATTTATCAAATAATTATATATAACATATCCGCATGTCATTGTTTTCTATATTAAAAAAATCTAAATAAAAAATTAAAAAATTTAGTTGTCATATAAAAAAAACTTTCTAAATAGGAAACTAAAAAACCAAAATAGTAAAAAATTTAAATAAAAAGTTAAGATCATACAAAAAAAAATTTTTGAACAGAAAATTAAAAAAATCTAAAAAGTAAAAATTTTAAATAATTTATATCATAAAATTAGAAAAAACATAAAAATTTTAAATAGAAAACTAAGATTTAAATTTATTTTATTGATTATTTAAAATTCTAAGTATATAAAAACTAGTATTAGTATAATAGATTGTCATAAATTATTTTATTTAAATTTAATAAATTTTCTCTTAAAACTATATTACTCAAGATTAAAAGTATAAATTAACAGACAATATTTTATTATAAGTATTTCATATATGTATACATAATTCATACTTGTCTATTAATTTATTTTAATTATAAAATATTTAATATTATTTATTTAATAGATTATTAGAAATTATTTTATTTTAAAAATGTATTGTATAAAATTGAATGTATGAATCAATAAATAATTCGTCGTATATAATTATAAATTTTAAGAAATTTATTCTATTCACTTCATAATAACTTTTTTCTAAAATGATAATTAATCATTCAATTAATTAATAATTAAATTTTATATTTAATTAAAATTTATTATTATAATCATCCTGCGATGTTTACTACTAGTGACTTTTGTTTTTATTCTCTATCTTTTTCTTTGGTAGCCTTCAGTAAATGAGTTTCTTGTGATTTTCTAATTTGCTTGACCTTGCTTTCGCTATTTGGTCATCAGCATTCAATTTTTTTTATACATTATAATTAGGATTTCTTAATTTTCACTATATTGATATTAATTAAGGATTTTAATAATATGTGTAATGTTTAATATATGTGTGTATTCACACATTATAATTAGTTCAAATAATTGATTAATATGAGTTATTTTTTAAAATTTATGTAGACTGATGGATGAAAGTTATTTGAAAAAAAGATCTGAATTCTTAGATAAAGAATTTGATTCTTGTTAAGAATTAAGTAAATGATGTCCAACACTTGTATTTCTCACAAGAGTATATAGTGATTATAAAAAATTTCAAGAAAAAAGAGTATGTGTTTAGATCGGATGTGATAGACGATGATAATATTGCAATAGACGTAACATTCATTTAGAATTTCATCAAAGAAAGTTATTAACATGACTTCAAAAACGCTTTTGAAATTCAAGGTTAAAAAAAAAAAATGGTGTGCGGATAGTCAAAGTGAAAAATGATTCACATAATCCTGAACCATCGACATCTACTGATAAATGTGGACATCCCCAGTATTGGCTTTCATCATATGAGGTGGCAGTTTTCTTGTCCATTCCGGAAACTCGACTCGAATATGTCTGAAAAAATGTGATCTAAACCTAATCATAACTTAGAGTAAACTCAAAAGAATTCAAAAATTTTAGATTGAATAAAGGTCAATTTGATTAATCGGATCAAAATTAACCAAAATAGATCAACTTATAACTTGACCTAATTGACCTGATTATAATATAGAAAAAAATTTTATTACTTATAAAAGGTATAATAATTAAAATAAAAAAA
>CATIWR010018429.1:0-10374 GCA_949677035.1 Omphalea diandra | reverse complement strand
TGCTTGCGTCTATCCTTTACCTGTGTTTTATGGTTCACCTCGCCTTGGTCTAACAATCATTAGAATTTAGTGTTTTCCATGCCATTAAAAAGTATAAGCTCGGTGCTCTGTGACATTTTAATGGAAAAATTATTTAGGAAGTCATTATATAATATGTTGACTTAAGTTGCCTCTGTGACATTAAAGAATAGATGTTGACATTATTTAAGAAAGTAAAGAAAAAAAATAGGGTAGATTTCTAGCTTAAATCAAAGTAAAAGCTATAAATTACTCTAAAATATTAATGAAAAAAAAAAGAAAAAATTTGAAAGAAAAGTTAATTTATGGTAAAAAGTAGTTAGAAATGATATCTTAAAATTTAGTTTCAATAATTTGAATAGAAAGCGAACAAAGAAAAAAATTTAGGGTTTTGTCAATAAAAAGCTTTTTAATCAAAGGATATGAAGTATCTAAGATCTATTATTTTGATAAATCTATTTAAATTGATTTTTTTTTTAAAAAAAAAGGGTCAATGAAATCCATAAAACCGCACATGTCAATCTAAAAAATATTGTAATAGAAATTGTAATTTTTATGTCATTTCCTTTTTATTATTTTGATGGTTGTTGCTAGTTCTTTTCAATTTTATGTATTTTCATCTTATAATTTTGATTTATATAAATTAATATTCACTTATTTTGAAAATTCATTTATTAGTCAAAATTTTTTTTCATTTGTTCCCTCAAATGTTAATCCTCCACCTTATTATTATTGTTATTATAGAGGTACATAAAATGACAATTAGTTGGTAGGAAGGTGTGGAAAACAACT
The DNA here is from genome assembly GCA_949677035.1 of Omphalea diandra. NCBI lineage: Eukaryota > Viridiplantae > Streptophyta > Magnoliopsida > Malpighiales > Euphorbiaceae > Omphalea > Omphalea diandra. The sequence continues at coordinate 9,564 of CATIWR010018429.1, read as the reverse complement.
AAGGCATTTCAATAATTGAGATTTGTGTGATAAAAGATCCTAAACAAGTTCAATTAGTTACAGCTGGCGCCAAGGTGCAAGAAATGAACTTGTCCATGCATGTATTAAATGTTTTTAAAATCAGATTGGTGATTGGAGTAGTTAATTGATTAATTTTTAATTTATTCAATTTAATTAATTTAATTGATTTGGTTTAATATTTTTTTAAAGAAATATCTATAAGTATTTATAAATAATATTTAAAAAATTAAAATATAATATAATATGATAAATAATGAAAATATAATTAAAATTAAAATTTGAATAATATAATATAATTTTTTAAAAAATTAAAATTTCTATAAAAAATTATAATTTTGAATTTAACTGATTTGATTTTCAATTTAATTATTTTTTAAATTTTTTTATTTTAATCAATTTTTCAATGAATTAGTTTTTCATCTTTAATTAAGTTAAATCACTAATTAATTCTCCATTTTTTTAGTTGAATAGATCACTCCGATTCAATTTTGAAAACACCACATATATTGCCAAATAAGACCTTTTTAAATTTTGAATTTTGGTAGTATCTTCAAACTCAAATGAGATAGCTAAAAGATAAGATCAATTGCTTGTAATTGCCTTTCACCTCAATGAACAAAATTTTTTAAGCAAGAAACAAAAAGAGTAAATAAACTTGTCAAAATTAGTGACAAGTAGATACAGGTGAAGAACCGCAAATGGGCTATATCACTGCTTTTTTCTTTATGAGTTTCTGATCAAATTTATTTTCACAATCTCATAGTTTTTCTTAAATGCTTGTAATACTATCAGACTCATGTGTAGATGTGACCAAGCTCATTACCCATCCACGTGTATGTGTTGTTGATGGAGGATTTGAGGCTAATCGGAGGTTCTGCTGGTACACACATTCAAAAGATATGAGCACGTAGACACAGCCCATTACCAATAATATTATATCATATGCCTACTGTATACACGATAGTGTAGAAACCCTTCAGCAACGCTATCACCTGCATGTGGAAACGCGTAGTAGTAGTGATAGGGGTGCAGCTGGATGGAGGAAATGTCTTTGGTTCCATCCAATCCATATGGGTCCTACATGAATTGCTAAGGATGTCATGAACATGCACGTGGAAGTTGCTATCACAAGAAGATGCTTTCTAGGGGTCGTTTGTTAGATAATGTCCAAATGTATGATTTCAAAATTACTTCCATACTAATTTTTTCTTGTTTCTGGGTGAGAACCAAAGGATGGGGCAGGCCATGAATTTGTCAAGAACAAGAAGAGCATGGAAACAAGTAAAGATTGGGATGCTACTATCCCATTTCACTAGTCAAGAGTCAGTGTTGTTGCTGTACATTTCAATACGCCCTATTTCAAATATAAAATTATTACCCTCTCTTTAATTTAGTGCCAACCATATATTCTCAATTATTTGGTATTATCATTTTTTTTTTCTAAAAAATACGATTCATGTCCTAAAGAAATTTGAAATTTGAAGATTCATGTATTATTCATTATAAAAATTTGCATCTAATCCATTCTATGGTTAAAATTTGTCAAAAAAATTATATGGTTAACATCATTTAGTACGTATATACTTTCTTGTCCAATAATAATTTTCTAATTTTGAATTACTTATGCAATGATTATAAATATACTTTTATCAAAACAAGCATTTGAGTTTGTTGTTCCCTCTTTGAGCACAACACCACGAGCACACATTTGCACTACTAGATAGTTCAATTTTCGATTCAAAATTGAAAGAGAGAAGTACATCACTCCCTTTATTTTTTTTTTTAAAAAAAGACGTTGGTACCTACGTATTTTTTAAAAGACAATATAGTACATTAAGTTTTCATTTTTTACGGTCTTGCATTTTTTTTTATTCCATTCTTACTCTTCTTCACCCGAAAGAGAACACTTGTTTTCCCTGCTAAATTCCTAATGCCCCAACTTCAAACCCTTTACAATAACATCCAATCAACCCACTCTGTCACTTAAGAATCAATTATGTAATAGCAGTAGCGACAACTAGGTGATTGGGAGCCTTGTGACCCCAATTGGTTGATTGGGAGCCTCCCCTCCTTATTGCGGTAGGGTTTTCAAAAGAATATGAAATTAAAAAAAAAAAAAAAGATGAGAAACATCAGAAATCAAGATAACAGAAGTCACATTATAATAAAAGGAAGGATAATCCTATAGAAATTAGGGAGAAATTGGGTGAAAGGCTGGAGGTAGAGTTTTTAGAAGAATATGAAGAAAAATGAAGAGGAAAGAAAAATCATCAATGAATCAGCTCTGGAAGGCGCTAAAAGACGTCTAAACCACAAATCCATCGCTGGACAACGTCATTTTCCTTGAGGGCTACAAGGTCTCACAAGTAAATTTGTTAATATCTAATGACCGTAATGCCCCCGTATGTGCCGAACGGAAATGACTGTCTCTACCACCCAACACGACGTCGTTTTCCTAAAGAATTTCTTAAAGAGTTGAATGGCAAAATAGTCAATACGTTGCTACCAAATGACAAAACCACCCTTCTAATTAGTAGCAAAGAGACCCATTTAACCCTCCAATTCCTTCAAAGCCACTAAATCACCCTTCCGAATCACTGTAGCAAATCTTGATTCTCCTTTATAGTATTTATATATATTTATCTTCAATTAATGTGGTGGTAACATGAGAAATAATTAGATTGGAAGTTTTTTTTTAATTGATTCCAACTTTTGTGAGCTTCCAATAGGTGTTTTTTGTGTTGTTGATGTTCAGTTCAAAGGAAGAGGTTTGTAATTGGAATTTCTCTCTCTCATTTAGGTTTGGCGGTCTTTTACATGCTTTTTGTGGTTAGTTACTTAGCTTTGGTTTGTTTGTTTGTTGATTGATGGGTTAAGGCGGTCAAAGAATGTGTGGGAATCTCCATTAGGTTGCCCATTGTTTTCATTTACTGTTGAAATGGAGAATGATCGAGCTTTTTCTTTGTTGCAATACTGAATAGATTGGGAGTTGAAGATGAAATTTTAATGAAAATAACTTAATGGAAGTTTTTGTAAATCAAAATGGGGACTGAGATCTAAACTAAGATTTTGTAAATTCTTTAATTTTAGAATTTTGTTGACTGCAAATTAAGGGATAAGCAAAATATGAATATCTTAGTTAGGAGCCAACCTGCATTGAATGAAATGGGGTTGTTGCTTTGGGATGAAATTTCAAATTTTAATATGATTTTGATTTTCTTTTTCATCCTTTGGCAATCTAAAGAATGCATTTTAAAACTTCCAAAAACAACAATTCATTGAGTTTATTTATGATGTGTTTTGGCATAATGCATTGAATATTTACTTTCTAGTCTGTTTCCGCGCACAATTCCTTCACAATTGACGACCAAGCTTGGGAGCAATGGATTATGTTACACGGAGGCCACTGCTGTTGCAACGTCATAAGATTGAGGATGGAAGCTAACTTCATAATATTGATATCTATTTTTTGTAATTCCTCTTTTTTTTAAAAAAAAACTCAAATGTAAATTTATTTATTTTTTTATTGATTATTGATTTCTTTTTTGTTGAGGATATTTTAGTTGATAGTTGTATAAATCAGTTATAAATATATTATAATCTGCATATAAATGCTTACCAGTTTTGATATGATGAGTTATTAAAATTTAAAGTTTTTTTTTTGTTGATTACTGATTTGTTGATTGTATTTTTAGTCAATAGTTATATAAATCAATTATAAACCATATATAAACACTTACTGGAACAATGGTTGTATACTTTTTTTTCTTCTTTCGTAATGGTTTCATTGATCAGTGATAAACTTGTTATAAATAAAAAATAAATATTCTCAAACATATGTTGTAAACTTGTTATATTATACATCAACAAAAAGTAAATAAAAAATAAACGGTGTTTATAAATTGATTTATGTATTTTTATACTTTAAATAAGCAAACTTGATATAAATCATTTTTAAATTTGAAATAAATTGCAAATAAATGAAAAATAAATATTTACTAAACATTTTACTTTCCAATATAAAAATTTATATTAAGAAATATTGATGGTTTCATTGACCAATGATAAACTTGTTATAAATAAAAAATAAACATTCTCAAATCCACAATAAACATATGTTGTAAACCTGTTGTAGTATACATCAACAAAAAGTAAATAAAAAATAAATTGTATTTGTAAACTAATTTATATATTTTTATACTTTAAATAAGTAAACTTGATATAAATCATTTTTAAATTTGAAATAAATTGCAAATAAATGAAAAATAAATATTTACTAAATATTTTACTTTCCAATATAAAAATTTATATTAGGAAAGCACGTAAGTATTTATACGTGGTATATAACATGTTTATAACTAGTTTATAAAGTTATTGACCAAAATACAATCAATTAAAGATAAATATTATCAATAAAAAATAAACAAATTTACATTTGAGTTTAAAAGAGTATAAATTAAAGAAATAGAATAAAGAAAAGAATTGTTAATAAAAATAAAATAATAAAATGCTAATAAAAATTGCAAGCATCGCAAATAGCAGCATGAATATGATCATGAAAACCCATTAACATGCCCATAAACAACTCTGCATAAATTAGGCATGCACATACATGCACAGGCTCGTGTAAGGCACATCTCATTGATTGCCTTTCTTCCCTATAGCTTATCCCATCAACATTACTACATCTCCCCCTCTCTCAGTATCTGATTCCATCACAGTTCATTGTCTCTACCCACACAAACACAATCGATCAAGAATTTCATTGGATTTCATTCTCTTCCATCTCTCTTTTTTTGACTTATTTTCGATTTCTAAAACGTTAGTGTGCAGCGACGCCACCGCAACTCCTCTGACGGTGATCTCAGTTTCAAAACTACTAATTCTACCAAAAGTTCACGTTGCAACACCTACAATCGTCTTTCCTTCCAGCTTCTCACTTCAAAGATCATTCCCTGAAAACCTCACCCTCAAGCCCCATCATTCCTCCGGCTTCGCATACTCTGCCACCTAATCAGACACCTTCTGTCACAAGATTGGCCTTACTTTGCGCAACTTCTACCTCCTTCACCACATCGGCTCTGGAGATTTGTGATCACACGATTTGATGAATGAAGCTACGCAATTTGACAAATCAAGATGGTTAAGGAAAGAAGAGCGTATATTGGAAAATATTTCTCAAGATTCTGTATTTTGGAGAGAGCAAAATAGTTGACGTAAATTTGTCTTTAATTATTCTTGATTACATATTTTTGTACAAAGCCCAAATTGAAATCCCTCCTTGAAATGGACCTACCCGCAATTAAAGGCAATGAATTTGGTATTGAAATTTCTCAAATTTCGAACGGTGGAGTGGAGTCGTTGGACAACTAAATAAACCTTATTGGGTGGTAGTGGTCACCAAACCTGACCACTGAAACGCCGGCCAAAAATTTCGCTTTCCACATCTCATTCACATTCATGAAGTCTTCTTGCCTTTAAGTGACAAAAAAGACAAGTCAGTGACAATATTGACAAAGTTCTTTTATCACCAGTCATCTAGCACCCAATACACGTACGCAGACGATTTTTAATACCCCTCAAGCTTGCTGATAATGGAGTTATTTTCCTAAATTTTGCTTTGAGTCAATAAATTAAAATAATTCGATTTAATCTGTGGAAAAAAAAAAAAAAAAAAAGAACTTCTTACAGGTGATTCGAATTCATCTCATCCACCTTTTTGCCAACTATAGTCCTCATCAAGTCATATTCCATTTCAAACAAATCATGTGAAAGAAAAGAAATAAAATTCTTTTATTTACAATAAATTTTAATTTAATAAAATCAAATCATAAAATTATATAAATTTCTCATTAAATTACTTTCTAAATAAAAAATAATTTTTAAGAATTAATTACTACAAATCTCCGATAAATTATCATAATTAACTAAATCATTTCTTACTTTGCAAACACATACAAGTAATCATTCTCTTTTTGCTCCATTACATCTTTCTTTTAAAAAATTTATATTAAACGCATGTAAAATATCTTTAATACTCTTATGTTGATGTTAAATTTTTGTTTTCACCAATATCACAAAATTAAAATTTCTCTTTTTTTAATACTTAGTTCTCCAAAAATGATTATTACCATGGTAAGTAAACTTTTTGGATCTTCACCAAGCCCAAACGGATCAAACTCATAATCTCAAGCTAAATTTAATTGCAGAAAATCATAGAAATTAAAAAAGGACAAAGTTAAACAAAATAAAAATCTTTCAAAAAAACACAGTTCTAGGACTTCCTATCTTAGAAGATAAGAAGCACGGCTTAACAAGCAATACTCTTGCCATAGCAATGGCCCTTTTTCGTTCTTCTTATGGCTGTGTCGTCAGCATGTGTTGACGATGGTGGAAATGTAAGTCAAAGTTTTTTGGTTGGAAATGTGACTTTGACGGTAGAGAGTGAGAGTTGCTCCTGGATTTATGGGAGGGTAGAGAGAATGTATGTGTTACAACTTACGGGTGCGTGTTGCAGATGTCATTTTCCCTCAAATATTAGAAAGGAATTTGTTATTCAGAAGCATTTTCAGCATTTTTCTCTATTTGATGAATCAAAAAAAGTTAATAAATGGCACATCTAAAAAGTTGATAAATGAAAAGTATTTTCCTGATCAAAGGAAAAATTAAATCAATTTTCAGAAGAACTTTCCATTTTAAAAATGCGATAAATTCATTTAAATAAAAAATAAATTATATATACACAAATATTTATTATTACTTGTTATCATTTATTATCGACATCTATCACTGGTTATTGTCAATAGCGATATTTGCCAGTGATAGGCGAAAGCTACAAAAGATTTTTATTTTAAATATTTTATATTAAACAATAAATAATATAAATAGAAAATATTTATAATCTAAATTTTGTTATAACTTTATAAATCAAAAGAAAATTAATATTTTTAACTATATTCTAAATACCAAAAAATATGTTAATCATAAAATATTTTTCTTAAACAAATCATTTTCTGTGAAATAAACGGAACCTTAAAAAAATTGTACTTTTTATAAGACTTTTTTTTTTAATTTACAAAATGATTTTTTTTTAAAGATGGTACAAAATGACTTTTCAATATATCAAATTAAATGAGAAGGTTTAATTCACATGCATTTAAAAAATAAAAGATAACCTAATTAAATATGACAAATCACAGAAAATTTATAATATTTAAACTTCTTTTAAATATAATTTTCAAATAAAAATTACTTTAATTTTTATTTTTTTAGATCTATATTTTCAAACGGACGAGTAAGCTGTCTTCTTGGTTTACCATCAAGTTATCATTATGGATGTGGACAGCAAAAGCGGGAGTAGTTAAAGAGAAAACCTTTTACCGGGTGATCAAGAGTAAGATTAAATTAAAGTACTTTTTTTTAAAAAAAAAACAAACAACCAAGATTAGGTGCTATAAAATGTAAGGAAACGCGAAGCACAATATACAAATGTTTCATGTAAATAAACCAAGCAGAAAATAAAATTTACAACTATTGCAAGCTGGAAAGAATAGCTAAAAGATTGAAATACAAATTTAACTCACACTCCCATGTAATGGCTTAGTTAGCTTTGAACTTTAACACCTTATTCTAAGAAAGGACAGTGGCAACAATATCTGCATGTAAAATTTGTGGAAAAAGATGCAAAATTTTATCTGATACATTAATTTCAACAACAATATTCTATTTCTAGACAAATTTAAACCAAAAATCATACCTTCAGCAAATAATATATTGTAGAATGTACCCAGCCTCAATTACATGTGAAAAAAGCACACTGGTGCTGAGACTGAGAGAAACTAAAAAAAGAAAAAAGCACACTGGTGCTGAGAGAAACTAAAAAAACTGGACAATTACATGAGAGAGACAAAATAGTAACCGAGGGAAAGAATCCATAAAGAATACAAGGAAAAAGAAAATGGTACCGTATTAGCTCCATGGATCATCCCATCCTTTAGGTCCCTCTCTTCTGACAAAATCAATAATTGCCTGCACGGCTTCATCGACCCTGTTAGAGAGGGAGTGATTCCCATGTTCAATTTCAACTTTCTCAGCACCACCCATTGCTTTGCACAATCTGCAAGATATACAGACATTCATTTGATTAGGTCTCTCTCTCTCACACGCGCACACACACACACGCGCGCGCTCAACAAACACACTAGAAAAACAAAAAGAAAAAACGGCACATAAACTGACCAGAGCAAGAACACATTTATCTTGTTTAAAAGCATACAACAAAAAAAAAGGCAAGACCTAACATCACATCTCTATAGAATAATGGAAAATCAAACCAAGAGAACAGTCTCAGTTGTCACCTTTCAACCAATGCATTTTTATCAGCGTACTCTGGAACATATTCATCAGCCATGGAAAAGATAACCTGCAATTAGACGTGGAAATTGTTAGCTGTTATCAAAGCACTAACCAAGATGATAAAATCCTTGCCAAATCAAGTACGAAGGAACATGAGGCATTCTTGTTGCTTGAAACAGAACCACTAGGAATTATCACATTGACTGTAAGTTTTGTTATTTTCTTATACAGTTTGCTTATAAAAAATTTTACCTTCAAACAGATTTTTGACAGAGTATCTGCTCAATGTTTCTCATTAACATGGATTACCAGCATTTAGAATGACAGAAGAATATAGGTACAAAACATATTTGCGTTCTGTACCTGGCATGGTGTGTTGCACATGTGCCCAAGTCTTGTTTTCAGCTGGTCATCACTAAGATCAGAACTGAACAGGTCATCATCCCCCATATAGGCACAAAGAGAGTGGTACCTGAAAAATGCTACCGATTCTTGAACAAAAGTTCAATAAAAAGAAATTCTTTAGACATGCAGAAAATAATAGTTTGCTTGAACCCATTTTGATAGAATTGTGAATTTCCAGGTTTAGTTCAGGTGAATCTCAAATATGAAAGGAGTTATATTCAAACCATACTTGATAGAATAGTGACTTCCTAGGTTCCCAATTGTGCATCTGGAATCAATTCCATTCACATACAAATACAAGTCCAAGCAATAAACTTGGCTTTATCGCTAGTTTTTGGGGGAGAACTTCTCATTGATTTGAAGTATCAAAGTATGAGTATCAGGTTTGCAACTAAGCATCTTATCTGAAATGAATATTTTAGAATAAGACAAGGTTTGAAATAATTACAGTGCCCACCAAAACGAAAACATGGACAAAAGTAGATATCAAATTCAGATCTTTTCATAGAATCAAGAAAAGCCGAAGTGAATTTTTACAAACCTATAACAAACTGGAAACAAAACTCCAAGTAAGACAAAGAAAATAATTTTGTATATGACTTCACTAAATTATAAACAATATCTTATTATGCCCACATTAGCTGCTTGCCCACCTATAAGCAGTTATTGGGGAAGATGGATCTGCTTCCCTAGGCATTAATTCTGATTCCCGACCTTCTGCTATCATAGATGAAGCCAAGTCAATCATAGCAGCAGTTTTAGGAAGAGTTGCATGGTACTCCC